>CANUEX010134089.1:0-22864 GCA_948099535.1 Jatropha multifida
TCAAGTAGGAGAAAATAACATCAAAATAAAAATTAACATAGGAAAAGAAAGGAGCATGACTTAATGCATTAATTTCATGTCTAATCCTAGAATTCTACTTAGAAAATCATAAAACAGAAAAATCACAACTTACCTCTTCAACGGCAACTTCAATTTTCTAGCTTAGGAATTCCAAATTTTAACTCCTACTACTTGTTTCTTAAGGATTAATCACAATTCTTTGGTTTAATTAGGTTGTTTAGTGGTGATTTGTTGTAGAAAAATGAAAGAAATGGAGGAGGAAGAAGGAGATGAAAATGGCATGGAGAAGAAGAAGAGAGGAGAGAGAATGTGTTGGTAACTTAAGTAGCAAAGTCAAACTTTGCTTCCAAATTTTATGTTAAATTAAGGGCCATGATCAAGTCCTAATTAATCTCATTTAATGGCTCTAAATATTCCTCAAATAATTCACTTCCAAATATTATTTAACTCCACAAATTAATTAAATTAACTCCAAAAAAATAATTCCCCATTTATTCCTTAATATACCTCACTAAAAATAATAATCATTAGTTGCCGCAATTCTCCAAAAATATTCGTGAAATATTCCCTACCCACCTAAATCATGCAAACATGCTCCAAAAAGATTAAATAAAATATTAGACACTCATAGTAATTTTTCCAGACCAAAATAATACCAAGTCCTGGACCGATGGTATTATTCACAGATCGATAAATCACTATTTCCGACACAACAAAAGACTCTGGAAAACGAACTGTTACAGTTCTCCCCCCCTTAAAAGAAATTCGTCCTCGAATTTACCTGATATGCATAACTGAGGATGCTGCTGTTGCATATCCTCTTTTCTCTCCCAAGTAGCCTCATTTGTCTTATGGTTCCTCCACAGGACTTTTACTAGAGGTATTTTCTTATTCCTTAATTCCTTGACCTCTCTAGCAAGTATCCTTATGGGTTCTTCCTCATATGTCAAATTCAGAACACTTTCCCTTTGTGGTATTCCACCTTTCGCCTGTTTTTGGTCCAAAGATGAGATTCTTAATGATAGTTGGTTGTATTCACCTATTTTCGCAATAATAGCTTGTTTCACAGCAGGATTAACCGCATTTTATATGTTTCGGGTTATTTACTTACTTTTGAAGGACATTTAAATGTTCATTTTCAAAATTACAAAAATAGTTCCTTTTATTCAATCTCTTTATTGGGTAAAGAAGAATCTAAAATGGCTCAATGGTGACAGACTCAGTTGAAATAACATGCGAAGGATCTGATCTATATATTCGTAGCATGGATACATGAAAGACATTATGTATCAGATCCATGTCTGGTGGTAAAGCTAGTTTATAGGCTAATGGTCCCACACGCTCTAAGATCTCGTATGGTCCTATGAACCTAGGACTAAGCTTACCCTTCTTACCGAATCTCAGAACCTTCTTCCATGGAGACACCTTCAGAAACACTCTATCACCCACTGCATACTCGATATCCTTCCTCTTAAGATCAGCATATGAATTCTGACGATCTAAAGCTACTTTCAACCTTTCCTTTATGATCCTCACCTTATTCTCTACATCTCGGATCAAATATGGACCCACTATCTTGCCCTTACTAAGCTCCGTCCAACATAAAGGTGTCGTACACCTCCTACCATATAAAGCCTCAAATGGAGCCATCTAAATACTCAACTGATAACTGTTATTATAGGAAAACTCAGTTAGCCGAATATACTTCTCCCAACTGCCCCCAAACTCAATCACACAAGTCCTCAACATATCCTCAAGTATCTGAATCACTCGCTCTGACTGACCATCTGTCTGCGGATGAAAGGTTGTGCTAAAATGCAATCTAGTACCCAGAGCCTCATGTAACTTCTTCTAGAACCTTGAAGTAAACCTTAGATCTCTATAAAAAATGATGGAGGAAGGAACTCCATGCAGTCTCACAATCTCATCAATGTAGAGCTTTGCGTACTGCTCCAAGGTGTAGTAAGTCCTAATAGGAAGAAAATGCGTTGACTTAGTCAATTTGTCAACTATGACCCAAATAGCATCTTTCTTCCTAGGTGTATTAGGAAACCCAATCACGAAATCCATGGTGATCCTATCCCATTTCCACTCCGAAATAGAGATAGGCTTTAGCAAAGCCGATGGGACCTGATGCTCTGCCTTAACCTACTGACAGGTCAAGCATCTCGATACAAAGTCTGCAATGTCCCTCGTCATAGCCGGCCACCAATATTGCATCCTCAAATCCGGATGCATCTTATTACTGCTTGGATGCATGGAATACAGACTACTGTGAGCCTCCTCTAAGATACTCCTCCTTAAATCCGATATCTTAGGCACACAGATCCTATCCCCAAAGTATAAGCAGTCATCCCTAATCTCAAATATCTTCCTCTTAGCCTCTCTAACTAGGCCTTTCCACTTGGAAATAGTCTCATCACCCTACTGTGCATCTCTAATCTGCTGAAGTAGGCCAGGTTTCACCATAAGCTCTGCTACAAGAGCACCATCTCTAGCCATTGATTACTAAACATTTATTGCACAAAGGGCAACCAAGGACTTCTTGCTCAAAGTGTTTGCAACTACATTAGCTCTATCCGGATGGTAATCAATGGTGAAATCATAGTCCTTAAGTAGCTCTACCCGTTTACGCTGCCTTAGGTTAAGCTCTCTCTATGTAAGCAGATAATTAAGGCTCTTATGATCCGTATACAAATGACATCTCTCACCATATAGGTAATGCCTCCAAATCTTCAGGGCAAATACAATAGCTGCTAACTCCAAATCATGGGTAGGGTAGTTCTCCTCATGTGGCTTAAGCTGTTGAGAAGCATAAGCAACTACCTTACCCTCCTGCATAAGCACACAACCTAGACCATTATGTAAAGCATCACTATACACATCATATGGTCTGCTTGGAGCTGGATGTGTCAAAACTGGAGCATCAGTAAGTATCGCCTTAAGCCTCTCAAAGCTGCTCTGGCACCTATCAGTCCACTCAAAATGGACATCCTTACGGTGAAGTCTAGTCAAAGGGGCTGCAATAAGAGAAAACCCCTTTACAAACCACTTGTAATAACCAGCCAAACCTAAGAAACTGTGGATCTCAGTGACATTCTTAGGTGGCTCCCAATCAAGCACTGCTTCAATCTTCTTTGGATCCACCCGAATACCCTCTGTAGAAATAATATGCCCTAAGAAGCTAACTACCGTCAACTAGAACTCACACTTACTGAGCTTACTATACAATCGTCGATCTCTCAAAGTCTGCAGAACTGTCTGTAGGTGGTGATCATGATCCTCTCTAGTCGGAGAGTACACCAAAATATCATTAATGAAAACCGCTACGAACTGATCCAAATAGGGATGAAAGATCCGGTTCATCAAATCCATAAGCACTGCCGGAGCATTTGTCAACCCAAATGGCATCACTAAAAACTCATAGTGGCCATATCGAGACCTAAAAGCAGTCTTAGGCACACCTGACTCTCTAACGCCCAACTGATGATACCCCGACCTCATATCAATCTTCGAGAACACTGTGGCCCCTCTCAACTGATCAAACAAATCATATATCCAAGGCAATGGATAACGATTCTTCACTGTCACCTTATTAAGTTGACTATAATCAATCACAGTCTCAAAGTACCGTCCTTCTTCTTTATAAACAAGACCGGAGCGCCCCAAGGGGATACACTAGCTCAGATGAAATCCTTGTCAAGCAACTCCTGAAGCTGGATCTTCAACTCCCTCAACTCAGTCAGAGCCATCCGATATGGGGTAATGCATATCGATGCAGTACCCAGCATAACCTCGATACTGAAATTAACCTCTCTCATAGATGGTAGACCAAGCAAATCCTCCGAAAACACATCCAGGAAATCACACACCATTGGAATCTCATGGACACTGAGAGGTCTCTTCTCCGGCTCAAGTACACAAGCTAGGAATGCCTCACAGCCATGATGTATCATCCTCTTAGCAGTATTGGCTGAAATAACATTAGAGAGGTAATCCTTCCTCTCACCCACAACAACAATCTCCTCTCTAGATGGAGTTTGAAGTGTAATCCTCTTATGCCTATAATCCACAATCACCCCATATCTAGACAGCCTGTCCATGCCCAATATCACCTCATATTCTTGGAATGGCAACTCTATCAAATCACCCAGGAATACATGCCCATGAATGACTAAAGGGCAATCTCTATATACCCGGTCAACCACTACACTCTAACCCAAAAGACTATTGACGTCAACGCTATGCTCTAGTGTGTCAGCATGCATACTACCCAGTCTACCCACATGTATGCATATGTATGAAAGCGTGGAGCCCGAATCAATCAAAGCAAGTACAAAAGTATCGAAGATGCAAAAGGTACCTGCAATGACATCCGTAGCATCCTGCTCCTCCCTGGTCCTGATAGCAGAGGCCCTTGCTGGTGCTCTAACCTCTAGCCTCTAACTCCCAATAGCATGTGTCTCACCACGGCCTCTACCTCTACCTCTCTAGACATAGGGAGCTGGCCTCCCAACCTGCTGAACAAGATCAGTAGCTAACAAAAGACAATCCCTGACCATATGCTCGATAGATCCACAACTAAAATAAGCTCATGAAGCTCCTCAACAGACCCCAACATGTCTCCTACCACATTGAGTGCAAGCCGGTATACCTGGCCATGTAGCACCTCAGCCACTGGCAACAGATGTAGCTTGAGGAGCTGATCTCACATATGAACCCCGTCCAACTCTCTGACCCGGTCTAACTCCCATCTGTGGTCCACCTCTGAACCTCTTACTACTGGAATGAGCCCTAGAAGTCTGTCCAGATGTAACACTCTAGAACCTCTTATGCTGACTACTCTGTTGGGTCCTCTGAACTCTAGGCTGTCTCTCCATCCGGATAATCTCCAACTCAAAAGCAGCCTTCACCAATGAAGACAAAGTGTTGTGAGGCTGGGATGTCAAATGCATCCTATAATCATCTAATAAACCCTTCCTAAACCGCTTACACCTATCTGCCTCAATAGGGATCAACTTAGAGGTGTACCTACTCAACCGTAAAAACTCCTGCTCATACTCTGATACGGTCATCCGACCCTGTCTGAGCTCTAGAAACTCCGCTATCCTCTGATCCGTATATAACTCCCCCACATACTTCTCCCAGAACTCAGAGAGAAAGAACTTCCATGTCACATGCTCAGCTCTAGCTACCTTAACCATGGACTCCCACCATAAATAAGCCTCCTCCTTCAGCAAGGAAGTAGCGCAAGTCAATCTATCTTATGAAGTACACTACATCTGCTCCAAAATCCTCTCTGTAGCTCGGAGCCAAAACTCTACTGCAGAAGGATCATCATCCTTTCGACCCAGCAAGTCAACAGCACCATACCTCCTCAACCTCTCAATAGGGGGACGAACTGGAACAGGGGCTGGTGCGACTGGAGCCTGAGGAACTGCTCCTGCAACTTGCCTCAATGCAGTTACCAATTGCTAGGCAAGGTTACCCTGATTAGGCCCCGTAGGACCCGCAGCAGCCTGCCCCACAGCCGAGGTACGCTCTGCATTTGAACCCAATACACCACCAGCGGCACCACTATCCGGTACACCCTCTAACATAACACCCTCAAGAGGGGCATAACTATCCACCTCCTCGTTAGATAGATGCTGAGACATAACTCAACCTACAAAGACCAACAGGCTCGCATCAGAGAGAAGTTCCCAATACAGACTGACTAATATGGCATGTATTTAACCTAAATCACTTATATAATTACTCAAAATCAGATAAACTCTCACACCAAATCACATATCCTAGAATCGGCTAAACCTATGCTGTGATACCACTAAATGTAACACCCGCTGCCCAGTCCCAGAGAACCAAACGGCGGATGCCACATTCGGTGTCGGAGCACCGTCTTATATCACTTACTAACTCTAAATCACATATTAGAAGTGGTTAGATTTTCATAAGGAGGCAAGTCATTAAAAATTTAAAAATAAAGTTTAAGGAAATTCCTATGAAAATTTTGCAAGAGTTTCCCTAAAAATTAATTTGCCTTACAAACAA
This sequence comes from Jatropha multifida, assembly GCA_948099535.1. Taxonomy (NCBI): domain Eukaryota; kingdom Viridiplantae; phylum Streptophyta; class Magnoliopsida; order Malpighiales; family Euphorbiaceae; genus Jatropha; species Jatropha multifida. The sequence continues at coordinate 6,073 of CANUEX010134089.1, forward strand.
CTTATACACACTTCCAATACAATTTCTACAAACCCCAAACTCCAATTCAACACAACATGTCACAAGCACTTCTAAAAGGTTGCATTAATTTACTTAAGTTCTATAATAATAATTCACCATTCATTCCAAAAATATATATATCATCATTCATACACCATACATATAATCAAATAATGATGCTTAAAAATCCACAAATCTCATTATTTACATTCTCAATATTTACAAGCCCAATATTGTTACTATAAGTCTATACATGCTATAATTTACATTCATATACATATCCTACCCAAAAGCTACATTTCTACTCTGATGCTACCTCTCCGTTCTTCGCATAGCACCCATAACCTGGTGTGATAAAAATCAACGCGCTGAGTGGAAGACTCAGTGGTGCTAAATAATTATAAATTAAATTAACCAAGTAATACAAAGTAATAAATTTCAAATATCTTTGAAAATACTTAACTCGGAATATATATATATATATATAAAGCATTGAAAATGTGTTAATAAAATCCAATACTTCAAAAATCATGAGAAATTCACATCTGAAAGTGTATACCAAACTCATTATAAATGGTAAATATTATCACAAATACCAATGTATCTCCATTACATTTTAACGAAATAAAAGTCTCATTCTTAATTGAGGCTCGTACCAATACAGAATGAATGTAAGCAGACTCGATCGTGGCCTGTGAAAACACCATCGTGGCCTATGAAAGCACCACCCACCAATCACACAACCGTGGCCTATGAAAGCACCACCGTGGCCTGTGCAAGCACTACCACAAATAATAAGCGCGTTCGCCTATTTATAAGGGTTGATAACCCTAGCATATGATCATAGCTCCACAAAACAGAATGAGCTGATAACTCGACCATGCTCACATATCGCAATACATCTCATCATACCACATTTCAATCATATATAGTAGAGCCCAAAATAAAAGCATTCTCCCATAAATAATCTCATTTCTCATTTACCATCCTTATCCAAAAACATTTTAAAATTAAAACTTATTATTTAAAAATCACTTAAGTTACAACTTGTAAAATCCAACAAAATCAATTCATGTTTCAAGCAAAGACCTTTCTTTCATAATGCCTCCATCAAAATTACTAATTATCAACTTAAAATCACTCTTTAATCTCATTAAATCCATTTCTTTGAACACTTAACCATAAAACCCAATTTACCATTTCAAAACCATCTTTAAATCATGAAAAATACTTACACATTGAAATCCAAATTAAAGCTTTAAACCATCACCAAATTACTTATTAATAAACTCATTTAAATTAAAATCAAGCTTGAAAATCAAAGGAACATAATGGCCCTTAACCTTACCAAGGTTCGGCCTCTCTTCCAAATCAATGAGGAAATGACTTGCTTCCAAATTAATTTCATAAATCATAAAGAAAACCACTACAAAACCCAACTACAATCAAAGGAAATCAAAATCAAGAACAAAAATCCAAGCCCTCCCTCTAAAGAGGGTTCGACCAAAGAAGGGGAACAAGGAGGGGTTGCTCTCCTTCCCTTACAAGCAATCCATTATGCTTATTAAGCATGGAGAAACATATTAAAGCAATCACAACACATTTTCCCAACTCAATTCACACAATTTCTCAAAAATTACACAAAACCTAAAACTTACAACTTAAACAAAATGAAAGAGAATTGAAAGTATTATTGCACTAACCTCTTAATTAAGCTTAAACAAGCTTAGAAGACTCTATTCCTTGGCCTTCTCTTTGCCCTTTGAGGATGGTTCTCCAACCTCTTCAAAGTAGGAGAAATATTCATCAAAATAAAAAATTAACACACAAGATAGATGGTGCATGATTTAATGCATTAGTTTCATGTCCAATCCAAGAATTCTACTTATAAAATCATAAAATCCAAAAATCACAACTTACCTCTTCAATGGCAACTTCAATTCTCAAGCTTAGGATCTCCAATTTTTAACTTCTACTACTTAGTTCTTAAGAATTAATCACAATTCTTTGGTTTAATTCGGTAGTTTGGTGGTAATTGGAGGTAAGAAATTGAAAGAAAAATGGAGGAAGAAGAGAAGAAGAAGTGGCGTGGAGATGAAGATGGAGATGGAGAAGGAAAGAGAAAGTGTTGGTAACTTAAGTAGCAAAGTCAAACTTTGCTTCCTCATTTTATGTCAAATGAATGGCCAAGATCAAGTCCTAGGTAATCTCATCCAACAGCTCTAAATATTCCTCAAGTAATTCTCTTCCAAATATTATTTAACTCCACATATTAATTAAATTAACTCCACAAAAATAATTCCTCATTTATTCCTTAATATACCACACTATAAATAATATTCATTAGTTGCCGCAATTCTCCAAAAATATTCATGAAATATTCCGTACCCACCTAAATCATGCAAACATGCTCCAAAAATATTAAATAAAATATTAGACGCTCATAATAATTTTTTCGGACCGAAATAATACCAAGTCCCGGACCGATGGTACTATTCACAAATCGATAAATTAGTATTTTCGACACTGCAAAAGACTCTGGAAAATGGACTGTTACGAACACAACTAGACAAGGCGACCAATGGCAAAAGCAAAACAGGCAAATTAGTGCAACATACAGGTAATCGAGTATGACGTTCAGGCAATCAGTACAAGTTATAAAATTCAAGCATTTAGTGCAAGCAAATATAGAGAGCAGCGTAGATATGGTAAAATAAAAAATAGAAGTAAGATATTCTATTAACAAAAGCTTTAGTCAGGACTTTATAAAAGAAGGTGTTGCTATTAGAGTGACACCAACCCAAAATTGCTATAAAAGCTAAGTCTCTAAGGCTACATAAACTCATACCACAGTCTACGTGGGCGGACCCACAGTCTACGTGAGCGGCATGAGTGGGAGCCCACGATCTCAATAATGCCTCAGGTCATCCCGCAATGTATAGACTTGGTCCTCTAGAAAGCTCTTACGGGTCAAAGCCTCAATCAACGCCCCTTGAAGCTGGCCTACTAGGAGAGTGGTCCCCTCACAGCAATCAAGAGGAGGCTACAAGAGCAAGAGCACATAATTAAAAAAAGGAGAAAAGGATGCATACCTCTTGGATAGACTTGCCAATGGTCAGGAACCTCCTTCAATAGCATGACGGTCGCCATGCCATGCGATTGACATACCCTACTCGTTGCATCTCCTCACCAAGGAAGTTAGGCACCACAGGAGTTGGCCCTTGATGACCAGGTTCAGGCCTCAATGATGGCGGTGGGCCTCACTCTTGCTCCACCTCTCAAGTCGATGCAGGTTGAGAGCCGTTCATGCTCCTTCCTGACTCGCTAAGTGGAGAATAAGGGGTAAGCAGTGATTCAGAATCCATACTGCAAAGAAAATCATCAGCGAAAACTCAAGGAAAGGGGAGAAGAGAGCAAGTGAGGAGGTGTGACAAATGAGGTCACCCCCTCCCCTATTTATAGAAAATAGAGAGGATGAGCTTGCCCTTGCTCGGAACAACAGACTTTTTGGGACTCATACGAACTCTGATCAACAGACGGTCATAGTCAAAATGTCTGTAATAGAATTTTGGATTCAGTTGTACATTTTGATCTGATAGACAATTATAGACAAGCCCCGAAAAACAAGACAGACTGGAGCATCTCCGGAAAAACTCACATAGGATGTCCTAAACATCGCCACAGACTTCTAGGTATGGTTTTTTTTACCACATTTACTTTTACAAGTGCTGAAATCAGGGTCAAATAGATTAAACCCTGATTAGTTCCGATCTCACGGAAGAGGAAAACTGTTGACCATGATTTTAGACCAAACTCTAGGAAATTTTGCTACGGTTCCAACAGCCTGAGAATCAGCTCGATCGGGCTTTGTTTTGGCCTTGAACAGACTCCCAAAAGCCTAGATAACCAGAATTCAAAGGGGAAAGGCATCTTGGTAATTAACTAGGATCGACACTGTCCACTTTAGTAGTGGCGCTAATCGGGCTATCGTTGGGACCCTTGGCCTGCTCAGCCATCCCCTTTGCCTATATAAGGCACACTCCCCCTCTCATTCAAGCACCTCTTATTACTCGATCGAGCACTTATCAAGCATCAATGACTCTCATACTCCTTGTTGTGATTCTACTACCACAAATTTTGACTTTGCTCATCTTCCATAGTTGAGTTTAAAGCCTGATTTGGCTCTCAAAAGTCGATCCTTTCGAATTTCACTCACACTTTGACCTTCCTTAGGCCAAAACTACTAGTTAGGTGATTCATTATTAATCAAATCTAGCGATTGATTAATAATTCATCATTTGACAATATTTTATAAGACTATAATACGGGTCCTCATGCCTTACCTTAGCTTATATTTGGAGTAAGACTCAACCTCCTTGATTGAAAAAACACCATGGAGCTCTGATTAGGTCGTGTCATAAGCATGAGGGTATAATTACTCAAACTTCGACTTTGACAACTAAGCCTGGTTTGTCCGGCAAACTATCAATTGTCAAACCCGGTCCGTCCAACACTATGCATGCTTTAAGCCCGAATTGTCTGGCAAAATCTCATAACCAGTTTTCAAACAAAGCCCTAAATCAACCGGCACACCAGTAAGCCCACTCTAAGATTAGCATCTTCGAAACCCTAACATCTTAATCGATGATAGAAATTCATGCGCCTTGATCCTCATATAATTGAGCTACGAAGGCACACCTACAAATTTCAGCCTAAGTAGTGGGCCCCCGACCAAACTGACAGGTCAGGACTTAGGGGAATCTGTTGCATGAATTAAAATTCCTCGATAACAAGGATAGAGTTGCGGTCCCCTCTGAAATACACACCTTTATCACAACTACTTACTTTTGATGCACTATATTCCAGATACTAACATGTGTTATAAGTATGCCCATCCATCAATAAACTGACATTCATGCAAAATAATGGTTTTGATTTTCAATTTAAACCCAAATAGTTGATCCATGCAATGAAACCGAACCTAGTCCCCGAACCCAATGATTCAAGGCTAGTGCATTTTATCCATTGGGGCACACAAAAAGAGTCAAACACAAGGTTTTTACCTTATATTTTCCCTAAAAACAAAAACAAAGTAAGGTGGCGACTCTAACACACCACACAATCAAAGCGCTCCAAAGAGCCAACCAGACATCACTTAAATGCTAAACAACGCCATAAGACTAACAAAATTGGTAATCAGATTAATTAATCAAACCAACTAGCAGCATACAGGGCTAAATCAAAATGAACTACAAAAGGACCGCAGCACAGTTCTGACCAGTCTCGTCATTTTCCAGTTTCTTCCTTGACGATCTAACCAATGAGACCGTTTAGTCAGACACCGACACAGTGTGTCTTTCTACCGATGCATTGGAGTGGGCTCACAATATCGCTCCACCAACCCAGATCAATCTACACGATCTTCTACTATCAGGACCCTAGCCTCTACCACAGAGAGACTGTAACACCCGCAGCCCAATCCCGGAGAACCAGACGGCGAATGCCACATTCGGTGCTGGAACATCGTCTTATCTTACTTAATACCTCTAGATCGTATATTAAAAGTGGTTAAGTTTTCATAACGAGGCAAGTAAATTTTTATTAAAAACAGGTTTTAAGGAAAATTTCTACGAAAAATTCGCAAGAGTTTCTCCTAAAAATCAACTTGCAACACGGAGAAAACAAATACACTTACAATATAAATTCTCCTCCAACCCCAAAACTCCAAACAGCGCAAAAATCACGCAGCACTTCTAAATGGTTGTATCAATTCACTTATGTTCTATCATGTTAATTCACCATTCGTTCCAAGAATTAATTACTCACATTCATACACCATAAATATAATAAGATCATAATACTTAAATAACCACCAATCTCATTAATTACAATTTCAATATTTACAACCTCAATACTTTTTACAATATTTTCTATACAATCCATAATTTACATCTCAATACATGTCCTACCCAAAAAAAAAAAAATAAAGCTTCTTCTTTGACGCTACACCTTTGATCTTCAAGTAGCATCTACCGTTCACAACCTGCACGTGATGAAAATCAACGCGCTGAGTGGAAGACTCAGTGGTGCTAAACAATTATCGATACAATAACAAATGATTGCCAAAGCAGCAAATCTCAAATATGATTTAAAATTCTCAAATCAAATATATAGTAAGTATCAAAGACGTACCAATTAAATTAAAACATTTTTAAAATCATAAAGAAGCTCATCCTTCAAAATAAATTTAAGATTTGACAAATGTAAGATAAATTCCATAAATGCGAATATATCGTCGATTTCTTTACAACAAAATAAAATTTTGTTCTTACTTAAGGGCTCGTATATATACAGAAAGAAATATGATTAGATTTACTTTCTAAATCACATAATTGTGGCCTGTGAAAGCGTCACCACCTATCACATAATAATAAGCGTGTCCGCCTATTTAGAAGGGCTGATAACCCTAGCATATAAACATAGCTTTCACATAACAGATTGCCCTGATAAACTGAGCATGCTCACATATCGGAATAAATCTCATCTTACTACGATTCAATCGTGCATAGTAGAGCCCAAATCAAAACCATTCTTTTACAAATAACCTTATTACTTATACATAAGTCCTTGCAAAATATCTCATAACTTAATACTTATTATTTCAAAATTTCTTAAATTACAACTTGTAAATACGTTTCAAATCTTTTCTTATGTTCCAAATCAAAATCATGTCTCTTAAATACACACACATACATAACTTTAAATACTTAGAAATCAATGTTTAAAAAGACAAAACACATCCCTTACCACCTTAGGGTGGTTCGGCCTCTTTAGGTCATCAAAAGGGGAAAGTGTTCCCTTCCATAAAACACCATAATTCAAGCTAAAAAGTACTTAAACAAAATATTAAAACCATCACTTAAAAGCATTTAGTCTTAAAACTCATCTTTTCACTTTCAAACCTTCTTTAAGTTTTAGCAAAACTCTTAAACATTAAAATACAAGAAAGAGGTTTTAACCATTATTAATTTACTTATTAACAAACTCATGAAAGTGGAAATCAAACTTAGAAATCAAAGGAATCATAGTGTCCTTCACCTACATAAGTTCGGCCACTTTTTCCAAATCAAAGGGAAAAATTTTTTCTTTTAAATTAACCATATAAATTATGGAAAAACATCCAAGAACACATTTAAACCGATAGAACACAAAAGCATGGAACAAAACCAAGGGCCCTTCCTCCTAGAGGGTTCGGCCTCTCTTGGTTAAAGGGGAAGGAAGTGTTTCCCTTCCCTTTTAAGCATTCTTCCATGCTTAAGAATCATGGAAAGTCAAATTAAAACATTCAAATATTCATTCCCCAACACAATTCACATAATTTTCAAAAATCATTCAAAACCTAAAAATTATAAACTTAAAGAAATTGAAAGGGGAATGAAAGTATTAGTGCACTAACCTCTTAATCAAGCTTCAAGAAGCTTGAAAAGCCTTACTCTTTGGCTTTTTCTTCCCTTTGAGAGAGGGTTCACTAACCTCTTCAAGTAGGAAAAATTTACATTAAAATAAAAAATTAACACAAGAGATAGATGGAGCATGATTTAATGCATCAATTACATGCCTAACCCTTGAATTCTACTTAGTAAATCACAAATTCTAAAAGTCACAACTTACTTGCTTCAATGGCAACTTCAAGTTCCAAGCTTAAAAACTCCAAATTCCAACTCCTTTTGCTTAGTTCTTAATGTTTGATTATTAATCCAAGGCTTAATTGGGGGATTTGGGTGTAGTTTAGAGGTAAGAAATTGAAGAAAATGGAAGAGAAAGAGAGGAGAGAGAGTGGCGTGGAGAAGAAGAAGAAGAAGAAGAAGAAAGAGGTGTTGCTTGGTGAACGGTAGCTTTTAGGTGGAAAAGTCAAATTTGACTTCTTAATTTTTAGCTTAATGAAGGGCTATGATCAAGTCCCCAGTATTCTCATCCAATGGCTCTAAATATTCCTCAAATTACTCTCCTCTAATTATTATTTAACTCCACCAATTAATTAAATTAATTCCACAAAAATAATTCCTCAATTATTCCTTAACATACTACACTAAAAATCACTAGTCATTAAATGCCTTAATTCTCAAAAAATATTCATGAAATATTTTCTACCCACCTAAATCATGCAAACATGCTCCAAAAATATTAAATCAAATATTAGACACACGTAGTAATTTTTTCCGAACCGAAATAATACCAAGTCTCGGACCAGTGGTATTATTCACAGACCGGTAAATCACTATTATTGACACTAAATAAACAGACTGTTACAATTTTAATCATTATCATGAAGCAGTTGTTGTTGACTCTGAAGAACACCTTAGCAGAGAGTATATATTACAGAGGTTGACTTTATTAAAACTGAGAGTAATATGATTAAGGGTAAAGCACCTCAGGTACAGGCTTGGCTAGAGAACCACAAGACCTACTCTTTTGATATTTCACATCACCAGCAGAATTGGCACCAGTTCCAAGATGTTGACCTTGATTGATTCTTCTTTAGTTGGCTTCTCTTTGTTTAGATTTTCCTTGATGTACTTAGGGATCTTTCCTGGATATTTTTCTAGTATTTAATTGAAAGTCATGAATCAACCTTTACACATTTATATAATAAATGACCAGTAGGCCTATTCATTTTATTCATGAATTACCATGGTATTAGCTATTTACATGCTTTATTTTCATGGCAAAGTATTGCCTACATTTATTTGTACATACATAGCCATGGTATTGATATATCAGCTTTTTACTGTAGGTGACCTTCTTCTCAAAGCCGTGGGATCAGCTCAATCGCCTTCATTGTTGTTGCTCTTTCATCTCCCACATGGTGGGATAGCACTTCTTAAGGTAATGGCCATTGATGTTTCTTTCATGTGGTTCTCCTAACAGGCTCGATAACTAGTAGGCATTTCCTTAGAGGACTTTATAAACTTGGAAGGGACCCTCCCAATTAAGAGACCAATCACCATATTCTCTGCATTTAGAATCTACTGGTAAATTACCTTCCACACTAAATCTCCTTCTTAAAATGATTTCTTTCGAATTATTTTATTATAGGTCCTGGCAATCTTCTTCTTTTGTACAACCACTTTGCTAAACGCTTGAAGATGTGTTTCATCAAGTTCCTCTAGCTCCATTTCCATAGCCTGTGTATAACCATCAAGGTTTAACCCATTTTGTTTTGCTACCCTAAGTGAAGGAACCATAACTTCCATTGGCAGAACTACATCATGGCCAAAGGTTAATACGAAAGGATTTGTTTGAGTAGCATTCCTCCTTGAAGTATAATATGCCTATAAAGTCACTGATAATAAATTATGCCACTCCCTACGGTTATCCTCAATCATCTTCTGTAGAATATTGATGAGCACTTTGTTTGAAGCTTCTACTTGACCATTTTCCTGAGCATAATAAGGACGGGAGGTAAGGAGTTTAATACCATAATCCTCTACAAAATCCTTTACCTCATGCCCCATGACCATGGTCCCTTAATCTTTTGTAATACTTTGGGGAATGCTAAATCTGTGGATGATATGCTCTTTGATAAATTCTATGACATCTCGTTGCTCAACCTTCTTCAAGGGCACTGTCTCCACCCACTTGGTGAAATAATTTGTAGCTACCAAGATAAAGGACCTTTGGAGGATGCTGGATGAATTTTGCCAATGACGTCCATGACCTAGCCCCTAAAAAGGCCATGCCTTCAAGGTAGGTTGTAATTCTTCTACTGGGATCCTTTGAATAGATTTGTCTTTTTTTACATTGTTGGCACCCTTTGGCATAGGTGAAGCAGTCCTTCAGGATTGTCAGCCAAAAATAGTTGTGTCTCCCGGGGAGCCTTCTCATTTTGAGGCCTGCCTGATGAACCCCTCACATGCCTTCATGAACCTACTTCATAACCTCCATTGCCTTTGAGAATCCCAGGCACCTCAACAATAACCCATTAATGCTCTTTTGGTACAGGACATCCTCTATTAATACGTAGTGTAAAGCTTGAACTTTAATACGATAAGGAGTCTTCCTAGATGGACACTCAAAATATTTCCTTAGAGGTCCTCTCCGATCATTTGCAATATTAGACTTAAGGTCAGTATTAAATGATTCAACTAGTATACCTCGTTCCTCAATTGAAGGATGTCTTTTCTTTTTTATGCACACTATTTTTTTATTAGTTCTTTTGATATCCTCAAACTAGAAGTGATTTGGGATAATTCATCTACTTCCCAATTTTCCTCCCTTGGGACATGTGTGAACGCTACTCCCTTGAAATCATCTAACAATTGGGTAGCAATTGCAAAGTAATTTATTAAAGCTGGACTGCCACACTTGCATTCCCCCAACAGTTGTTTGATAACCAACTGAGAATTGCCAATGGAGTGTATTTCCTCAGCTCCAAGCTCCCTAAGAATCTTCAAGCCAATAATCAAAGCTTCATATTCCACTTGGTTGTTGGTGCAATGAAAATCTAGGTTAAAGAACATAGCAGTCTTCACACCAGTTGGAGATATAATTATAATTCCAGCCCCTAGGGAACTTTCGATACTAGACCCTTCGAACCTAAAGACCCATGGAGCTTTCTCTACATTGTACATTGGCAGATCTTGTGGTTCACTTCCCTCTAGCTCAACACATGGATGATCAACAAGGAAATCAGCTATATCATGTCCTTTTATTGCCTTTTGTGGATAATAAATAAGGTTGAATTCTAACAGCGCGAGTGACCACTTTCTCATCCTACCTGTGATAATAGGACTAGAGAGCATGTAGTTCATCAGATCTATTTGAGATACAGCAATACTCATGAGTTTATAAGGTAATTCCTCAGCTTAGTACAATCGGAGTACAAAGCCAAGCATAACTTTTCAATAGGTGAGTATTTAATCTTAGTTGGAATCAATCTTCTACTTAAATAATAAACTGCCTGCTCCTAACCATTCTAATTATTTTGTGCTAGCAACCATCCAATAGAATCAAAAGTGCTAGAAATATAAAGTTTGAGAGGAAAACCATTGGTAGATGAAGCTAATACTCGTGGCTTTGTAAGATACTCTTTCAACTTTTCAAAAGCCAGTTGGTACCTCTCCTCCCATATGAATTCTTTCTCCTGGCGAAGTTTGAGCAAACCAGTAAATTCTTTGACTTTATCTTCCAAGTTAGAGATGAATCTTCTAAGGTAATTGGCTTGCCCCAATAATCTCTGTAACTCTCTTTTACTTTGAGGTGGTCTTGCTTCTTGGATTGCTTGTGTTTTATTTTTATCAACCTCAATTCCCCTCTGGTTGACCAAAAAACCTAGAAAATTCACTGCTCAAACTCCAAAGGTACATTTCAATGGGTTGATTTTCAATTGATGTTCTCGCATCCTCTGGAACCCTTTCCTTAGATGCTCTAGGTGATCTCCTTCCCTTTTGACTTGATCACAAGTTATCAATGTACACCTTCATGAAGTGTCTTAAAATCTCATGGAATATAGCATTAATGGGCCTCTGGTATGTGGCACCTGTGTTCTTTAAACCAAAGGGCATGACCAGCCATTCAAAAGTGCCAATAAAACCTAAGCATCTGAAGGCGGTCTTTAGAACATCCTCAGGAGCAATGAGGATCTAATTATAACCTGAAAAGCCATCAAGAAAGGACAAAAGCTGATTTTTAGGAACTATATCTATCAACATAACTACAATGGGCATCACATAAACATCCTTAGGCATTGCCAGGTTTAGATCTCTGAAGTCAACACAAAACTGCAGCTTGTTATTCTTCTTTACCACAGGTACAATGTTTGACAACCACTGACTATACCTAGTAGGACGATTCAATCTTACCTTGAGGAGCTTCTCTATCTCTTTCTTAACCTTCAAGATCTAATGTTTGACAACCACCAAACTTCTTTTTAAGCCAGATATCTCAAGGTAATCCCAAGCAAAGAAATCTTTATACTCGTGAAGTAGAGGTATGATCTTATGCTTAATCACCAGTTTCAATAGGCTGCTAACATATGTTAATCTTGGATCCTCAAGTGTGCTGAGGTTGATTTCCACCAAGCAATATTGAACCCCTATAAGGATGCCATCCAGCTTTGGTGGCTCAAGGCTAAGCTCATGTAACTGGACTTCTTCCCTAAAATCATCTACCGATTCTTCCTTAAATACCACCTCAGCCCCATCGACTTTTTATAACTCTTCCATAGCTAACCTATTAAATAATTGTTGCAAATAAACTCTGAAGATGCCAGCTGCCATCTCTTTATTAGAGTATGTTTTATTAATCATAGAGCCCTGTCACCTCAAGCTCCCACCTTGGCCTTTTATAAGGCGTGATGGCTAATGATGGTGTTGAACTGACTTTAAAAACATCTGATGAGCTATCAGGTGATGAGCTAATGTCCTTCGAAACTTCAGTAAATATATACCCAAGTTGATTTAGGGGGCCACCTTCCCCAGAAGAAAAATCTTCTTCAACTTCCATTGCTTCCCTTCGAGTCCATGCTTTTCTGATATAATGGATGGGACTGAAATTTGCATCATACAACTATGCTTCTAGTGCATTAGAGTTAGCTTGAAAAGGTTTAGGATCTACTCATACAACTTCCACATCATCACTTTTTCCAAAATATCAAGAACTAATGCAAGGAGGACGGCACACACCAGTTAGCATGAATCTAGTCCCTTCCCAATAACACATTATAACTAGCAGTGGATCTAACAATGAAGAAGGCAAATAGAGCTGTTTTACTACCAACCATAATCTTTATTGGCAGTACCCCCAATAGCTATAAGATCTCCCTTTGTCCTTCCAATAGCTAAAAGTGTTTTGAATGACATTATATTCAACGTCGATCCATTGTCTATAAGAACCCATGAAATGGATTTTCCATCAATATGGATAGTTATATATAATGGCCTGATATATTGAGTCATGCTTTCTACAGGCTTCTTAAGCACTACTCGTTTCAATTGTCTAATCTTGGAACACTAAATAGTCACTCCACTACATATCTCTAGTTCATCAAAAGCTAATTTCTCCTAAGGTACACATGTCTCACTTGGGAACTTCCAGAACTCTAGAGGCAAAACTATTCCTTAAACTGCACAACTAAAAGGTAAAGGCACACCTTTAAATAAAAAGTTACCTTCTGAAACCTCTTTCTCTGTAGAGCTCCCTTGATATTCTACATCATTATCATTGGCTTTATGCCCAAACTTGGTTTTTTTTTCATTTTCAGAGTTGGAACTGGCTAAAGCTGGCTTCTACAACTGCTCAAAGACTCTTTTTCTCTGCAATCTCCACTTTTGAGCTCGAGTTAGAGGCTGAAGGAACTTCGAATGTCACACCACCATCTAGTTCTTGCTTGGTTCAATAGGTGGAGGAACAATAAATCTTGACAGCTTAATTTGGAACTTTGTTCAAATCTAATCACTTTTGTCTTTGCAAGAAAGTGGCCAACAGATGGATAGCTCCCCTTGGAAACTTTTGCTGCCAATGTTGCTGTGGCTTGTTATACATCTTTAAGATCTTCTGATGAACCTACGGCTTCTTCACTAAGTCAATGATACTCCTCAGATCCACTTCCACAACATTGATGAACGCCACGGGTGGAAAAGGATCATCATCAATCAGCATTTTCTCTTTGTTGGGGAACCTCAAGACTCCTCTTTTAATACGGTCATGTAAAGCATTCCTAAAACTCTAGCATATATTAGTATTGTGGTTCCAAGAACTATGATACTTACATTATTGCTTTCCCTTCATCTCCTCTTTCGTTGGCAACTTATGATCAGGTGGGAAAGACACAAACTTTTCCTTTGGCGAGAAATTAAAGATCTCCTCAATTTTAGACACATCCAAGGTAAATTGAGTCTCTAAATCAAAATTCTTCTTTTGAGATGTTATCTTTATTGGGGCTCCTAAGTTCAAAAACCCACAAGAACCTTAATTTACTAGGTTAGCCATAGTTATTTCCTGATGAAGCTCCTAATACAAAGTTTCTGTTAACCTTCTCTTCTTTTGTGATTATTCTTTCAATAGGTCTTCATATTCTGCCACCTTAGCCACCAGCTCATAGAAATCTCTAAACTCCATCCCTTGGAATTTCTTCCTCAGCTTGAAGTCCAAGCCTATCTGAGTCATCTTGACAAACTCATGTTTAGGTAAGAACACCTTACACATGTTCCTAGGCTTTTTAAACCTTACAATAAATTAATCAGCCATCTCTCCACTTCTTTGTGTCAACCTAGACAACTCAGCCATAAAAACCTTTTGCTTAGCTTTAAAGAACTAAGCATGGAAGAGACTCTCCATCTCATACCATGAATTGACTGAAATCCTCGGAAGTGTTGAATACTAGGTGAAAGTTATACTTGTCAATGAATTAGAAAACAATTGCAACTTTTAGTTAGAAAAATTCTCTAGATTGGCAAGTTCCCTATATTGGATGGTGAATCTAGCTATATGCTCCATGGTTGATTGTCCATCTTCTCTAAAGAATAATGTAAAGTCTGGAATTCTATACCCTTGGGGTAAGGGTTCTCTTTGTCAATTGTTTCTAAATACAACTTCATAAACTCTTGGTGGTCAAACTATCTAAGGCTAGCCCCATACAACTCTTGCACAGTGTCCCTTAGAACATCCATGGTGACTTGGGGAATCTAAGGAACAAGATTACCTGTCGTTTGAGGAATTACCATGACATCAATGTATGTATTATGGGGATTTGTGTTAAAGGTAACCCCTCTAGTCCCTTGGCTTCCTCCTGTGCCTATCAACGACTAAGGAGCATGAGAAGCCTCAGCCTCATAAACACTTGGGCTAATCATAAGACTAGTGGTCCAAAAATAATGTTAAGAGTCATTATAGGTCAGCTAATGAGGTAGCCTATCTGGAGTGGTACCTTTGATGGGTGGTGCACCGGCTCCTCTCTCCGATGTGGTGGTTGATACCTCTCTTCAGCAAGAGCACAACCACTATCAGTGCCCCCTAAGGAACTTCAAGGCGGTTGCCCCCCGAGTTCTTTGGCACACTTGGATGAAGATTCATTCCCCTCCTTAGCAGAAGACTTGCTAGTAGGAGATTGATTGACAGGTGAGTCCATAACATCAACCTTCTTTTTAGTGGCCTTCTCCATGAAGACATTCATGGTTTGCAGCAATTGGGCCATCATTTGCCCCTGTTGTTTCAGCATTGCTTTCAAATAAGAAGAATTAGAGACATCATTAGAAATAGAAATCATTTGACCTGAACATTTGTTGAGATCATCAAAGTTAAGTGTAATTTCTAAGGGATTTTGAGCAGGAGAGTTGATTTCTTCTTCCTCATGAGGAGATGTTCCTCTTACAAGGTTTTCAAGGCCTACTGCCATAGGTCCTCCGTCCAAATCCAGAGACCTAAAAATAGTTTCTTTTTCAACAATAGAGCTAGTTTTCAAGTCATGGTGTTCTCTCAAAACTCAAGTGAAAGATGGAATACACAGAAGTGGTCCCACTAGGCGTGCCACTAAAAATTGTTAGTTCTTTTTTAAGAGAAGAGCAATGATTCGCTAGCTGACAGTTTGATTTATGAATTGCAAGGGTGCAGGTGTGTGAAGTATACCAATTGAAAAACAAAGTCCGCTCGATCTAACTTCTAGGCTATGGGTTTGGTTCCACAGTATACGCTTCATCAGTTATGCGATTAAAATAAAATTGATATAAGAAATTGTAAAAGGAGGCTTTATTAAATATAAATTGATTGCTTGTATTGAAAAAAGAATATGTAACTACAAAAAGTGTAAATAGACAGTGCTTAGGAAAAGAACAACAAGAGTTTGAAGATAAAATTGTTTGACTCGTTGGAGAATTTGATTTAATTTGTTTAATTCGTCGGAGAATTTAGTTAAGCCTTGTTGGTTCACTCTTGCTATTTTTATAGGTTCCACAGGTGGTTACCAAAAGGGTGTATTGAAAAACGGTCCCATTAATTCCTTTGGTGTAACCACCTTCCTGTACGTGAACAACCTTTTTGATGAGTGCTTGCACAACTGTAGATCACGTCTTTTATTTCTTTCTTTTAATTAATAAAAATTAATTAATTAATCAATTAATAATTCAAAATAATATTGATTGGGTCCTAATATAATTAAATATTCAAGTCCAAACCCAACATATAAAGTCCAAAATTTGAAATTACAAAATGGGTCAACAAAATAAATGAAAATAAAATAACTTCATCCCCTGAAGCAATCTTTTCTAGTAGGGTGTCAGATCGGCTTGTCGAGAGACACAAAAGGCATGGAAGCACTGATCGCTAACATATTCCAGTGCAAGGTAATAAAAGAACTGGAAGGAAACATAAGTGTCAAACAAAGGGAGGTTCTGAAAATGACAAACCGTAGCTCCACTGTGAAAAAAAATTTCATTTCCAAAAATTGCAAGGCAGGGACATATATTGTTTTTGCAACTTGCAAGTGCACGTTTCTATGAATACTAAATACATAACATCATAATATGCTAAAACCACAGTCAGATCTTTCCTATAAATTCATATTTTGTGCAAATGGCTTAAAAATAATAATAATAATAATAACATCTAAATCCTTTCTCTATTCGTTTGATGCAATTTATTTTTTTCAATTTCATAAGACCAGGACTCTCCTAAGGAATAGGACTTCCCTAAAGAATAGGTCTTTATTCAACAGAATCCAAAAACTAATCAACTCCTAACATACCCTCCCTTAAACTTATTCTTGGCTAAAAAGAATTAGTTTAAATCTGAAATATCA
>CANUEX010134097.1:0-40530 GCA_948099535.1 Jatropha multifida
CATTTTTTTCAATTCATAAATCCTTATCACTTTGGTTTGTAATCCATTTAAATTGGCTAATTTCACTAATAAATTTGAAAATTCATTTCACAAGTAACTTTCATGTAATTTACTTAATTATAATTAAGCCAATTTAATCTAACAGTAATAAATTTTTAATTTGAATTCTATACTGAAATTAAGTGACTGAAACATAATTTATACCGATCAACAATCGGACTTCAGATTCGTGTTTAGCGCGCAAAATGCAGCATTCTGCCTACCGGGTGTCTCGCCAGAACGCCGCCGGCCGATCACTGACCGCAGCCTCTGCCGCCACTCACGGTGGCTGAAAAAGTGCATCAGCCCAGAATTTCACAAAACCACCACCAACTGACTCGCATTTCACCACTGAATCCATTTCCGGCATCAATTTCATGAGATTGAGGCTCCATCTTGTCGGATTAAGGTCAAGAGTTAGCTCACAGTCACCCTTTCATGGCGTTTCCTCAAATCGGCGCCGGTTAGCGAAATTCTTGAAGGGGAAATGCTCATAGGATGGCTGTGAGTCGATCGACGCTCATCTCTGGTATTAGAGTCGTCGGAGACGGCATGAAATCATCGGAGACATCATCGCACCGGGTCGCGAAGGTTCCAGTGGCGATATCTCCCACCACAGGCTTCTACTTCCCAAACCAAGACCACCGTTGAGTTGCTCTCTTCGAGCTCAAGCTTTGGCCGTGTCTGATTGTCACTGACGTTGACCGAAAGTGGTGATCGGTGAGGATCGCACTCTGCAATTAAGGGAGGGGAGAGTCGCGAGAGAGAGAAAATGGGAAAAATATTCTTTTTTTTTTTTAAAGTTTGGTTCAATTTCCTTTTTTTTTCTTTTTAACTAAATGGTTCTGGTTCGATTTGAATCCATTCGGTCCACCTCATCAATTCAGTCTGATTTTCTGTTGATTTATAGATTTTCAATCGAGTTTAACTATTTGAATTTAGCTTTTTAGGTTCGATTTGTAGAACACGAAATTATTTTTCATTGGCTAGAGTTTATAATTAAATTTTAAACCAAAACTCTATAAAATAAATTAACGGGCTATTTCAGTTCCACTAATTAATAATGGGTTCAATCCAATGAATTTGGAAATTAATAAATTAAGGATCGAGGTTTGCATTTATATAGTGATTTTTTAATTTTTAATTGTTTTAATGGCACATAATTAATTTAAAAATCAACTAGAATTATAATAAAAATACATTCCTTATGGCTCATCAAATTAATGAAAACTCATATCGTTAATGTTATTCAAATCCGAATCCTTAGGGTTATCCAATCAATTTTAATAAATTGATTTTGATTTAGTACTTAATCTAACCAATTAACCAGTGTAAATGACTTGATTCAATTTTAAATTGACTAAAGAAAGTGCATACAGTCAAAATATAATTTTAAAGGATTTTGCTTAATTTGCGCAAAGATACAAAATAATAAAAAAAGAAAGAATTGACCTTTTTTTTAAGGACAAAAAGGAGCATCCAACAGACAAATTATAGAAAAACACAAATGCTGAGACAATGTCTAAATACATATACAGATTTCCATGGAAGCCAATTGACCAGCAATAGAATGCTTCATTCATATTTACTTAAACGTACAGGAAGTGCGTCTTACAACTTTATACAATTATAGCTACTCAACTTTACATAGATTTCCAAAAAAAAAAAAGAAATTTTGAATTTTTTTTTGAAAATTAACAAAAATAGATTTCTCCGTTGCTTCCATCATATCAATGAATTGTGTTTTTAGAATAAACTCCTTTTTATTAACAAATTTTTAAAAATATTATTCTTAACTGATGAAAAAAATAAATTTTATTCACTATGGTACATGAAATGTCAGCCACTGTAAGTACTGTTACAGAGTACAAATAGAAGCCATCTCGGCATCCATTATCGAGCAAAGCAAAAGAACAAGGAACGTATCATCATCTCCATTACTTCATTCTCTTGCAATTATTGCAAATCAAGATAAATATGTCTTTAAAGCTGGAGGTACCCATCATGTCTCAAAACCCTATGTGTATATATATAGAGGCAAAATGTATAGAATCACGACTAAAATATATATATTTAAATATCTCGACTTATATAATTGAACACTGTAAGTTGTAAAAAACTGCAGGCATAGAACATTTTTCACAAAATTATACTTGTGAATATTTATAGGATACTTATCTAAAATAATTTTTGTGTATTAAGATTAAATTTTTATAATTAAAATGTAATTAGAATAATTTACCTGCACCATGATTAAGACTTCTCTTTTAAACAGTTCTATGCGTACATAAATATCCTTGCATGTGCAGGATGAGATAGTGATTTTGCTAAGGAAGACGACCAAATTCTTGGGGAATGCAGCCAGCCACAATTGGTCTTTTCATCGACCAAAATAAATATAAAAAAAAGAAATGACAGTGACACAGGGGAAAAAAGAAAACATCATTGCAACTTTACCGCTTTTTTTCAGATAATATAATATTAATATTATAATACTGTAATTTAAATAGAAATATAAATTTAACAAAACCATAAATGAAGCTCATTAAAATTAAAATTCAATCTGCAATAGGTAAATATCAACTAACAACAAATTAGTGAGGATTAACTAATAACAAAAAATTAATTAATTGGGTAAACTTCTTTCCTTTTTGGCAGATAGTTGCTACTCATAAGTTGAAGATCTGAGAGACAAACAATTAGGAAATCTGATTGTGCCACATGTACCTATCTGGAAACTGTTATGGTTTGACCAATCCTCTATTTTTGTCAATATATGCTCGAGAATTTATATTCTATAATAAACAAAACAAAGCAAAAAAAAAAAGTTCGCTAGAGGGGCATTGATGTGATCCAAATATTAAAAAAAATAAACAAAATTTAGGATTGAATAATCCCAGGCTCCACACTAATGATATTGTTTGTCCCATCACCACATTAAAATGGTGTTTGATTACTATATGGTATTCGAGTAATTCAATTTTGATTTTCTTGAACCAAATAAACTAAATGACTCTAATTTTATCAGATTTCAATTTTTTTTATTTTGCAAAATTAATTAATTGTTCTAATGATAATGGATTTATATCTTTAAATTGAAAAATGGATTCAGAAATGCTTCCATAGACAAAGGTGGAGAACAGAAGATTCTTATTCCCGTTGTTAAAATAAGCATTACACAAGTTATCAGGATAGGCAACAGTTACCTAAGATTGGAAGTAGGTTAACCTATTCCAGTGTTATTTTTGTAAATAAGTGCTTTGTCTCTTTCACTTATCACTTTTTGGTCTCCAAATTAAATTGTCCTAATAGATGTAACATGCCTATAATATTGTCTTAATTCATTGATTTTCTGTAAGTGGATGGTAATGATGAGGATGATCAATGAGATAGGCTAAAGATATTCACTCTATAATTCAAATAAAAAATTCTTAATAAATTTTAAAATAATATGTTTGACCATTGATCAAAGTCTAATCACTATCCTGTAAGAATTATTATTATTATGAAATTTACATATTTTAAACTTCATTTTAGTCAAATAAGAGTCAAAATTTTTTAGTGTTTTGATATCACAAGACAAATATTTACTTATTTATTATTTCCTCAATGATATTTATAAATTTTTTAATTCTAATATCATATGTCTATTTTCATTTTAAGTTAATAGATTTAAAATAATTAAATTCTTTTCGGAATCCATTTATCTCTATAAAATAACTTATTTCTAAATAATATTTTACATAAAACAAAAAAAGATATCTCTATAAAATGCCTTATTCGTAAAAGAAATTTTACTTCAAACAGAGATACTTAAACTGTAACAATTTGGTATTGAATTATTAATTTTACAAAATTATGAATTTTTAATTACAGTGTGAAAAAATACGTTTTTTTTTTACTGATATTAAAAAATAAATTTAATATATAAAAATAAAACAAAAATAAGATAAAATATGGCCTTATGTGTTTGACAGGTAGTCAAATGGATCAGAAAGGGTATCAGCGGCCACACAAAATTCTAAATTCCATCTTATGCTGTTTTTTTATTATAATGTACACAGATACAGACTGCAATAACTCGAAATAGACCCTTACCCATTTCTTGAGTGGGGCTTTCCAACTTTCTTTAAAGCCAGACCAAGACTCTCTCTTTCTCTTTCTTGCCCTCGGTATTTCACTAACACCGAACAAAACCTCTCTCAGAACAAAGAGAAGAGACACAAAGAACCTCAGCAACTAAAACCCAGAATCTCTTTTCTCTCTCTGTAATAACTTCACTCTCTCCTGAACAAAGAAAGAACCTCACCATTGGTATCAAAAAGCAGAAACCAATTCCTTTTCTTTCTTTTTTGTCTCCTTCATGGCATGAACATAGCCCTCTATTTTCCTCGTTCGTTTGTGTTTCTTGCAAAAAGCTTCAATGGAGGAAACTCAAGAATCCAATGCTGCCAAGAAATGCACTACAAAGACAAAAACTTTCGAAGGCAAAACCAATACCCATAAGCATCAATATCAGTATCAGTATCAGTATCAACATCACTTCTTTCAATACTCAAACCAGTTTGGGTTTTTTAACCATAACCAATATCCAAGTTACTACCCTGCTCGTCTTCCTTTACCTCGTCCTATACCTCTCCATCTTGCTTTAACTCCACCTTTACCTCAAAACCATGACTTTAGATCAAAAACCCATTTGCAGAAACCTTCTTGTAAGCTAAATAATCGTCCTTTTCCTCTTCCTCCTACCTCTTCTGATACCACCCATGGACCCATTGTCACAAATTCATTAGGTAACATTACATATCTAAAATAAAGTCTCTATTTTGTTCCTTTTTGTTTTGTTCGTAATAGTTTTCTTTGCATGTTATGTTCTATGGAAGTTCATTTATGTTTGTGTTAAAGGTTTTTCATAAAGACTTTTTTTTTAAAATTTTGAGTGCCGAGTGTTGACCAACAGAGTAGAGCGGAAACAGAATCACTATTACAGCAATTGTTTCAATTTCTTTCATTTTATTGTTTTAGTCATTTTGCAGTATAATAATCTAATATTTTAGCTGTGAACTTATCTGCAATAAAGAGAATCTTATTTTTTACTTTATCCCAAAAACAACAGCAGAACAATGAAAGGAATCTAATTGCCAAAATTGAAATTCTTGCTCATTCTAATGCATAAAACTCGTATATTATTATTATTATGATGTTCTTGATTCTGTTATAGCCAGTCTTTAATCCAATTTTAGATGATTTTGGAATGAGACCAAATTATAACTAAACAAAATTGAAGAGAATGAAGAAGGAAAAATAATACCAGTAACTTACCTGTTTCTTTCTCAATCTATAACCAGATCCAGAGAGGCTGCAACAACCTCTTAAAGGAAATGATGGAAGGAGAGCAATGGGTTCCATCAATCAGGCACTTGTAGTTGCAAGAAGGCCTGATTCTGGTGGTGTAGAAGGACCAGTCATTACTCTTCTTGCAAATCATTTTCTTGTCCAATTCAATTCCTCGCAACGAATATTCCATTACAATATGGAAATTTCTCCTAGTCCTTCCAAAGAAGTTGCAAGGATGATCAAAAGAAAACTAGTAGAGGACAATTCAAGTATGTTTTCTGGTTCTTTTCCGGCCTATGATGGTAGAAAGAATCTTTACAGTCCGGTTGAGTTTCAAAATGATAGACTTGAATTCTACATTAGCCTGCCAATCCCAACTAGTGGTAAATCATCCTTCCGAGTCGGAGAAATGAATGAATTTCAAAAGAAATATCAAGAGCTCAAACTATTTCGAATCAGTATCAAGCTCGTGTCGAAGTTGGATGGAAAGGAACTGAGTTGCTATTTGAGTAAGGAAGGTGATGATTGGGTTCCACTTCCTCAGGATTATTTACATGCTTTGGATGTTGTTTTGAGGGAATGCCCTATGGAGAAGTGCATACCTGTAGGGAGATCATTCTATTCGAGTTCTATGGGAGGAAGTAAAGAAATTGGGGGAGGAGCTACTGGATTGAGAGGATTCTTTCAAAGTTTAAGACCAACACAACAAGGACTAGCTCTTAATGTGGATTTTTCCGTGACCGCTTTTCATCAAAGTATTGGAGTGATTCCTTACTTGCAAAAGCGACTCGAGTTTCTTCAAGACCTTCCTCAAAACAAAACAAGGAGTTTGACTGGTGAAGAAAGGAAGGAAGTAGAGAAGTCTTTAAAGAACATTAGGGTCTTTGTTTGCCATAGAGAAACTGTTCAGAGATATCGGGTCTATGGCTTAACTGAAGAAGCCACAGAAAATCTTTGGTTCGCGGACAGAGATGGGAAAAAGTTAAGGCTAGTGAATTACTTCATGGATCACTATAATTATGATATAACATTCAGGAACTTGCCATGCTTGCAGATTTGTAGAAGTAAACCATGCTATCTACCAATGGAGCTTTGTATGATTTGTGAAGGACAGAAGTTTCTTGGGAAACTTTCAGATGATCAGACTGCAAGAATACTTAAAATGGGTTGCCAAAGACCGAAAGAACGAAAAGCCATTATTGATGAAGTCATGCGTGGATCTGTTGGGCCAACAAGGTGATTTTCCGAAGTTCTTGTAAAAGAATTCTAAACCACAGTGATTTCAATTGCTGGTTTTTTAACTGCTTGCTTTGTGTTTCTTCATTAAATTGTTTTAAAAACTTTAACTTGACAGTGGCAACCAGGGCAGAGAATTCAAATTGCATGTCTCAAGAGAAATGACAATGTTGAATGGGAGAATCCTACAACCTCCAAAGCTAAGACTTGGTAATGGTGGCCTTGTCAGAGATCTGATTCCATCTCGCCGTGATCGACAGTGGAATCTTCTAGATAGCCATGTCTTTGAAGGAACTAGAATAGACAGGTGGGCACTAATGAGTTTCGGAGGCACCCCTGATCAGAAGTCCAACATTCCAAAATTCATAAACCAGCTATCTCATAGGTGTGAGCAATTAGGCATTTTTCTTAACAGGAACACAATAGTGAGCGCTCAATATGAGCCAACTCAAGTGCTTAACAATGTTTCCCTTTTGGAATCGAAACTCAATAAAATCCATAAAGCTGCCTCAAACAATCTCCAGCTGCTTATATGTATAATGGAGAAGAGACACAAAGGGTATGGAGATTTGAAGCGAATAGCAGAGACAAGTGTTGGTGTTGTTAGTCAATGCTGCTTGTTTCCAAATCTTGGCAAGTTGAGTTCACAATTTCTTGCTAATTTGGCTCTCAAGATCAATGCCAAAGTTGGAGGATGCACAGTTGCTTTATACAATTCATTACCATCTCAAATTCCACGCCTTATTTGCTCTGATGAACCTATAATCTTTATGGGAGCTGATGTCACTCATCCTCACCCACTTGATGATTTCAGTCCATCTGTTGCTGCTGTTGTTGGGAGCATGAACTGGCCTGCAGCAAACAAGTATGCATCCCGAATGAGGTCACAAACACATCGACAAGAAATAATCCAAGACCTTGGTGCAATGGCAAAAGAATTGCTTGATGAATTTTACCAAGAAGTAAGCAAACTTCCTAAGAGGATAATATTTTTTAGAGATGGAGTAAGCGAAACACAATTTTATAAGGTGCTTAAAGAGGAGTTGCAAGCAATTAAAGAAGCTTGTTCAAGGTTTCCTGGTTACAGACCTCTCATTACATTTGCAGTAGTCCAAAAGAGGCATCACACAAGGTTGTTTCCTTGCGAAACTGATCTATCTTCAATTCAAAGCCAGTTTAATGATGAAAATATTCCACCAGGGACAGTTGTGGATACAGTGATTACTCATCCAAAAGAATTTGATTTTTATCTATGCAGTCATTGGGGAGTGAAAGGAACAAGCAGGCCAACTCATTACCATGTCTTGTGGGATGAGAACCAATTCACTTCTGATGAATTACAAAGGTTGGTTTACAACCTTTGCTATACCTTCGTAAGGTGTACTAAGCCAGTTTCTCTGGTGCCTCCTGCTTATTATGCTCATTTAGCTGCATACAGAGGCAGACTCTACCTTGAGCGATCAGAATCCACGGCATCCGTTAGAAATGCTTCTAAAATGTCAAGAGCTGCCCCTCCAAAGGCAACACCTTTACCAAAGCTAAGTGAGAATGTAAAGAATCTCATGTTCTATTGCTGATTTTTCTTGCATATGGATATGGTAATTCCTCGATTATATATTTGGCACAGACGAAGTTCCAATATGGTATATAGGCCTTATTATGCACATTCCTTCTCATAGAAGTTGTAGGTAGGCAAGTCCAGGATTGAATTGCTGTACTGAATGATCATGCAAAAGATATGTTATTGTGAACCTTCTAATCTCATATAGTTAACATAAAAACAAGATTTCCAATTCTTCTGTAATTTGTTAAATGTCTCGTCCTGCCTAATAAATAATTTGTTGCTTCATTTTCTACCACTTTATCTCACCTTCTTCAGGTATTCCACCCTACATAGTACGTAACATGGTCTAATTCATAATAATCCATGCATGCCTATGAACATTTTCTGCCTTAGATGATATGTCAATGAGTCAACGCGTATGAGAAGCTTGTGAACCTAGTAGTCTCAAGGCTTTATAAGATTTTAGATATATTTTTTTATAAATGAGCATAATTTGTAAATTTCAATTGGAATATAAGTTCACTCAAGATAATTTAAGTATTACTCAAAATTAGTAAATAAAAATTTGTATAAATATCCTAAAAAATAAAAAAAATGGGTGTAAATCATACGAGAGAATTGTGTTTCCAGATGACTTTGGAATTGAATGGCTTTTATTTGTAAAAATTTTACTTGTACTTTTTCCCTTCAACATGTAAACTTTAGTTCGCCCATCTCCTTGCTGGGATTAGTTTGATTTCATTTGGCTGTATAGTTTTTCACCCAACCTAAGTCTGACAACTCACGATTTAGGTTGTAGCCAATTTGGACTGGTTTGATTCTGATTCGAATCCATTGGACAGAGCCCCCTTTAAGAGGAGATTTGACATGAGTGTGAACTGTGAACTGTAAAAAGAAGGAAGAATATATACGATTAATGTCTGTGTCAGTAATATATTATGGCTATTTCCCATGCATCCGTCAGCATACAAAGAATGGGACAAAAGAAAAGAAACAAAGAAAGAAAGCAAAGAAAAATAAAAGGTAATGGCAAAGTAGTAAAATGCAAATGCAATTGCAATTATAACCATTAACCAAGCCAAAGCCCAAATGAATGGAAGAGAATATGTACAGTAAGTAATAAAGAGGAAGAGAACAAAATAAAAGCCAAGAAAAGATAATAAAACCCATTTGCGTACTCTGACTTTCGACTTGCCCTTTTGTCTCTTCGCCTCTCTCTCTCTCTCTCTCCCTTCTCTTTTTCTTCTTTCTGTTGTTTGCATCTGTACTGTTACTGCGACAATTTCTTTTCTTTTTATTATTAACGTTATGGAGCAATGGAAAGTGAGGGACACTAATAAAGTAGCTCAGAACTAAACGTGGGCTTTTGACAGAAAACCCTACCCTTATACTATACTCCCTTCACACGCGTTGCTTGAGCTTCTTCATTTTTATTCTCATGTTCCATGCAAGAGGAAAAGTCACGAAATTTCATTTTCATTTTCCCAGGAGAAACGTAACCGAAATAACTCTATGAATTGTTGGATAGGAGGAGAATGTGTAACTTCAAAATCTAAGTAATTTGTTAAATTTTGACTTTAAAACTCTAATTTATAAACCCCTTGTTTAATATAAACATTAGATCCATAAATTGACTTTTTAGAAAAATTAAAATAATTTTTAAGAGTTTTTCACTCACTAAAATAAAAAGTTTAGTACCACTGTGAATTATTTCCTTTATCTCTTATATCCAATTAAGAGAAGAAAAATCATTTTATTCTCCATATTTTCTTTTCTCTTTCTTAGCATTTCAACCCAAGTATTATGGAGAGGGTAAAATAATTTTTAACCAAGTACAATTTCATTGATTTGATGAATAAAAATGCGAACCATGTGTTATATACACACACAAATGTAGAAAAACATTTGAACTGGCCAAATAAGGTACTGCTACAATTTATATTTACAAAAGAATTAGTAGTAAATTTTTAAATAATTAAATGAATAAACTTCCTAATTTATAAATGATTTCCTAACTACTACTACAATTTTATTTTTCTTATTTAATTTCATTAAATATTTAATTAATACAATTACTTCCTAATTTAATATACTTTCAATATTTTGTATTAAAAATATAAATACTGAAAAAATTTACATATTATAATATTATGGAGCTAAGAATTAGTAGAATAATTTAACTTGTAACTTTTTTATATTTTAGCAAAGTTATACTATTTTAAGTTCATTTTTAAATTATTAAATATTTTTATGCAATAACACAATCTTTTATTTTAATTTAGTAAAAGAATTAACTAATATAAAATTATACGCGTATAAGTACTAAAAAAGAAGACATTTTAACACTAACAATGATTTTGGCGCAATTGGCTTTCATTTTTGCCCTTAAATTTATGCAAATATTGCTATAAGGATATGGCAATTCATTTGTTTGTTTTCTTTTTTAATGGGCCAACAGTAAAAATATTCAAATGTGTCAACGGTCTGCAATAACTTTCAACTGTTGTATCAGTTATTAGTTAAACATTTGTAGGAAATATTATTTTACGATGCACTCCTTCGATCTCCAAACCGAGGTGGTAGATATGATACACTTAGCCCCTCATACCCACTCGTTAATTAGTAATAATAAATTTATAATAAAAATTATAAAAAAAAAAAAAAACAATGGGGCAAAGTTAACTTACAAAGAATTGTAGAATTAACACAAACATCGAACAAACGACTAACGAAATCAGTGAGTTCACAAAACGTCGATTCCCTCTGTCGGTGATGGAACAGTGTTATGTCATTGTCCGTTATATCAGGAGACACCCGTACATGCAATATTTATGTACCAAACCAGATAAGCGATCAAACGAGACGTGATTATTTTGTTGCACCAAAAATGGTCCCATCCATCCATCAATTTTCATTCTATCAAATCTCAATCCTATCGTGTTGTATACTTGTCAAAGTCAGGCTTTTCTCTTCATTCAAAATTTGATCGGACGGTTATAATTATTCTGATGGACCTACTACTCACCCTACTACTAATATTGTGATTAGGACCACTAGCTTATACAAACTTTTGTCATAGGTGCCTCTATCAGAGTGAATGTATCTGTTTTATGTGCTGTCCAATCCCAAGTTACATCAGGTGACTTGAGCCTTATTTTTTTATATTTAAATATATTGTTTTTTATTTTTCTTTTAAAACAAACAAAACACAATTTCATTTCATTATTTCAGGTGGAATCGTCTAAATTAGAAAATATATTTATAAATAGAAATATGAAGTCGAAAGAGCGTCCTGATTAGATTACCTTTCTTTGAGCTTTAACTTCAACAAAGATGCCATATTAGCATCCTCTAGGTATAGCTTTGTGTCCTGCTCCATTTGGCTGAGCTGCAAAATAGAGATACGTTTGGGACTGTTAATAAAAACTTGTCCTTATAGATCGGGCTTTACCAACTCTAAATTTGGGCCTTCGAAATGTTAGGCACAATTTTAACTAAACCAAAACTTGATGAGATTTCATACCTTGGGGGCCTGCAGTATATGTGCCACCCCAAAAAATTTGGTTTGGACGAGAGAAAGATGTTTTGCTTAGTCCTGCTGTTAGATAAAAGAATTGAACGCTACGGTGTTCATAAGGCCATATTCAATCAAGCAAATGTCAAAGAGAACAGAGATGCATAGATTTCAAGCAAATAATATTGTTTACTACATCAAGTCTTTGATTTTACTTTCTCAGCCATCTCTTTCTACAGAAAATGCAGACCTTGCACTCAAGGGAAGGGAATTACAGCATACAATTAAATCGTAAATCTTAAAAAGTGGGACCCAGTAAAGATTTTTCAGTTGGAAA
Organism: Jatropha multifida; assembly: GCA_948099535.1. Taxonomy (NCBI): domain Eukaryota; kingdom Viridiplantae; phylum Streptophyta; class Magnoliopsida; order Malpighiales; family Euphorbiaceae; genus Jatropha; species Jatropha multifida. The sequence goes on from CANUEX010134097.1 coordinate 12,028, forward strand.
CTGGAGTAACTCTCGAATTCCTTCGCAAACCTGCGTGCAATAGATTGTTGTTATTACTCAGAATCCTAGAAGTTAACAACATACGCTTCTTTATATGGGTCAGAAAAAAGAAGCTAAGGATTGTCATATAACTGCTTTCATATTGAAAAATCCTTCAAAAAATATGCCTTTGATTCAGTTGTTTTTTTTTTATTGTATAGCAAATGTAACTTTGTTTTCTACACCTTAATTTGAGTAGAATCCCAGTAACCAAACAAACCTCTTTGTTAGAGGAAGACAACACAGACTGAACTGAAAGTAGATTTGGCATGTCAAACACAAAAATGCCGTCAAAGAAGGGAGTTTGGCTTGTGTGGATGGCAGGAATGAGAGGAAGAGAGTGAGGAGGGGGAAAAAAGAACAAAATAAAACTCCCAAGTATAAACATATACCATCTTTATCTGAGCTTTAATTGATGCAATTTGGTGAGTGTACTCTTCTATTTGCCTGCAAATGCAATTCAGAGATTTATTAGGGTCCAAATATAGAAAACTTGAATGCCAAAGAAGAACCAAATTATGTCAAGACGGATGATACACCAAAAAGAGAAGAAACACAAGGGAAAGATGCAGGTTTGGTCCATATAATCGATTATACCTGTCACCTGTGGCGTCACGGGCACACACCTACTATACATACTGAGAAAAAGATATTAAATGCTTCTTGTGATTAAGAAAAATTTAGGATGCTTCTTGTTGTCCTGCAACATCTGCAGACTTGTATTGCTCTCTTTGTCTTCCCCCTTTTCACAGCGTGTCTATACTTACCTTTGACTACTCATTCTATTTCTCATTTAGTTTACATTGAGTTATGTCTAGTTGTCTTTCTCAAAGCATGTAGATTTAATGTGAGTCTGCAGTTGATCAGCTATCACCATTAGTCTTTTTGGAAAATTCATTTATCCAAAACAACTATTCTTTTACATCAAATGCAAAACTTTTTTTTCCAAGACATCTCATATAACCACGATACAAATTTGGGATTTATACTTAGTTGAGTATCTCATTACATGTAAGTATTACAGAATTTAATTCTATAAATCCATTAATTATTGGAGGTAGATAATCACATGAGGTTTTGACATGACTACTAAGCAATTTAAGTTGCCGTTTGGCATAATGAACAGCACCAACCAAACACAATAGTTAGTAATGAAGACTTTACAAATGGTCTCATAGACGAGATATTTCAAGTGAATATAAGACAGGTATTCTTGGTACTCGGTATTAACTATTAACATCTAAAATGCCTCCAAGTCATGTTTCTATTGCTTGGGCTCCATATATGCTACCTCTTCATAGAGGATACATGTGTTGCAAAAGAATTCACAAAAACATTTTGATTAACCAAAGAGAAATTGCATACCTGGCTATCTTCTCCTCTCTTAGTGATATGTATTTTAATGCTTCAGACCAAGTAAACTCAACATGGAATCCTAATCCAATATCCACAAATATGTGTTGTGTATCTGGTCTATAACATACAAAAGAAAAAAAATATTCATAATCCAAAAACACCCTTCCCATATTGCACCCTAGATATGTGATCAATTAACACGGTGCAAGAAAATAAAGTATTTCAAGGAAACCAGAACTTACACATCCGCTTGCATATATACTTCAGATCCAAGGTTAACCAATGTTCTAAGACTGGTTACACTATTTTTCTCCAAATTTTCTATGTTCTTTCGCAAATCTGAGCTGAAAATAAATAGTCAAGTACACGCTGATACAAGGAATGATTACCAAGTGTCTTGCAAAATTTTGAATTATAGACTGTATCTAAGTTCAAATTGCAAGAAGAGAAAATGAAAGGAAAATCGCTTGACATCTGCAAATTTGAAAAATAAAAGAAAGGAAGACTCGAAGAAAGAAAAGAAAAACATTCAAGAAACACAGTGTCTCTGCGTAAGAGTTAGTGCCTTAAATTCTGTATCTTTGATTGGTTTTAATGAACTTATTTACCCATGCCAAATTAGGTTATTCCCATTGCACAAGCTCCCTGCTTCATGACATTGACAGCTAGGGAAGGATTTTCTATTCTATAATGTCTTCCCACTATATTGCATAAAGGCATTTTCCAATATTTGAACCAACAACCTTTCAATCAGAAAGAGCAACCTTAGCATCCCAAAACGGAATTGAAATGCTATGAAACAAAGCCATTGATCATAACATTCCTTTTACCGTAAAAAATTAATCAGAACCATTCTTCAAAGTGGAAAATTGTGCAAACAATGAAATTCTCCCCTTATGCAAAGGACAAGATTTAAGAGGCAAAGAAAATGCTAATTGCTCTGGTTAATCTCTATAAATAAACAATAGGAAAAGGATACAAAATCTTTTGTTGTTCAAAGACTTTATCCCTGCAAAACAAGAAAATAAAAGCAATCAAGAGGTATTATTACCTTTGCTTGAAATTTAATTTCCGTTTCTTACTAATCAACTCTCGAACGAATCAAACAAATACGATCCTGCTAGCTATACAGATTCTTTAGCTTCTTCAGATGGTCATTCTCACACAAGTTCATCAATATTGCTATTGTACTAACTCTAGGAAAATTTTCTACTAAACGTTGACTGATACAATAAGTTTAGGCTAATCAATTTGCAAAACGCTACCTAAATATGCTTCCTCAATCAGTGAGACAACTTTCTGATATTCTTCATTTTTAATTATGCAAAATAGGATGGATGTTAAAATGGTAGAAATGCTTAGAGAAGATTTAAAGGGGAAAAAAAGGCGAAAAAATGCAAAACGAGAATGCTATACCGTTCGGCAATAACTCGAACAAGATCCGGTTTCAAACGGCGATCAACAAATTCCTCAAACTTCTGTACTTTTTCCTGACGGTAGTTTTCCATTTCAGTCCCTAATAAAAGAGAGACGAGAAAAAATGTTCAGTTCGCTTAGGCATTTTGTCGAGCTTCATAACTGCACAAACAAACTAATTACTCGGAAAGAAGAAGGGCGAAAATTTACTCAATTCAGTTTTGTTCTTTCTCAGAGCCGCAAAACTGCTGAGAAGAAGACCAGAAGCCTGTAACTGTAATAACCACTAAACGGAAAGACTGCGGAAGCAGAGTAGAAAAGAGAGAACAAGGTGAAGTAATATTTTAGTACTTCTTGAATTTATGTTCAAACGGGAGCGTCCAACCCAAAAAGAGAGAGAGAGAGAGAGAAAAGCAAAAATTAGTCGAAGACGAAAAGAGAGAAGATAGATGATAGTGTCACAAATTGTTGCTTACTGGGATTTGAGGGTTTTGGGATGAGCGGGAAATGGGCAAATGAATGGCCTATGATGGCTTCAATAGCAACAAATTTTACGTCGTCTGCGAATAAAGGAAAAACTCTCTTTTTCTCAAAAAAAAAAAACCTCTCTCCATCTGCGTAACCGCAAGTCTTTCTTCATCAACTCTGAACGCCGTCGTTCCACCACCAAACAGTCATTTTAAGTGATGAATAAAAAATAGAAAAAGGTAAAATACATTTCATTCCTAAATTATGTCCTAATTAACACTTTCCTCCCTTCAGTTTCGAAAATAACAATGATATCCTCAAATAAAATGCAAAACACGAGGAGAAAATGTCATACTTATTTTTCAGGCAAAAGTATAAATTAAGACATTATTTAGATATCCACGTGTATATATTATACTATTTTACTTTAAATGATTATATTTAAAAAAAAAAAAGATCAAAATGACATCGTAGACTACAAAGCTATAACAAGGTTATAACCTTCTATTTTAAATAATATTTTCTTTTTAATTGATGATAAAGTGCTTTTTTTATGAAAACACCCTAACTGTGAGACAGGGAAAAAAATTTAACGGCGTCGTAATTATTTCTCAAAGTTAAGAGGGCAAAAGCCTTAATTAAGATATAATTTGGAGACTCATATATATTGCTCTTAAAAAAAAAAGGTCCATCATTAAAGGGATTAGCTTTCATTTCACTCATCCGAACCAACTTTGATTGAAATAACTGAAAATTAAAATATAATTAAAAAAAAAAGCTGAATTTTAAACTATAGTAATCGAACTGAATAGATTACATGTATGAATAACCAAATCAATCAAATTAAAAGATTTTAGTTTTATTCATAGATAATCAAATTGAACCAAAACAACTTTCAGAATTATTTTCTTTGAGCTGAAATCAAACTAAAATGACCGAAATAGAATCCTTTTGGTTTGATTTTCCGGTTTTCTAATTTGATTATTTCAATATATTTGATTTCCTATGAAGAATAACTACTCAAAATTAACCAAAACAAACTAATTTTGCTGAAGAATCAAATGAAACCGAACCAAATAGCATCAAATTGTCTTGCTCACCCCTTACCTAATAATCAAGAAATTTAAGTGAATGACACTATCGGTTGATGTGTCATTGATTTCCAATGCGGTCGTGGTGATAGAACGGACGTCAGTTGCAGTAATAGTTTCTGAATTGTGTAACTAATGGCTGTGTTTGTCCAGTGCAACTTGCCAGAATACCATAAGCACTAGAGAAATCAGTCATGCAGTTGGGCTCCAGCGATCTCCCAAATCAGAGTTAAACCAGTAGCAAGTAAAGCAAAGATCAAAGACATTAAACAGCATAAATCTATAATTCTGTATTAATGACAGAAGGGGCCTGGGGGGTGAAGGACGCAGTACCTGCAACTGCAACTGAAATGAAACAGAAAACTATTGACGAAAACAATCCAGCCAGGACCTTCTTGCTCTCCCTTGATCAAACTAAAAAGGAGGTGTTCTGACCTGTACTCAACAAGAAAAAATCAACATTTACGGTATAGCTTCCAACATTTCAGAACAAACGATTAATGGTACTCCACTCTTACCAAGCCAGAAGCATAGTCTTTGCTTTTGAACCTGCAGAGTGCTGTTTAAACAAATATCTGTATGTTTTATGAAAATAAATATATTCAGAGTGCTTTTTCCTGGCTAATGGATATCGAAAGAGGGCCATTACAAACCAGATTATACTACAAAAGGGTTTGTATTTAGGCTGTTGCCCAGAGAATTTTTTCCAGTTAAATTTTCTCTTTTTATTTTGAAATTTTGTCTGCAGTTCAAGACCCAATACTACTGATTGAACGACTAACAAATAGTCACAAGACTCTGTTATAAATTTGCCTTGCCTTGAAGGAGATAGTTGCATCACACTTACAGCATTGTCTGGCTGCATTCAGCTTTATCTTCAGTAAAGATCATGCAAAGTTCTTTTGGAAGTCGGGAAGAAGAGGAAAAAGAAAGAAGACATGAATGAAAGTAAACAAGTAATTGATTTCTATTGAGTTGAAAACATTTCTTGTTAAGGAATGCCTCTGAAGATGCTACACAAACACAACAACGAACATTTTCCTGTTTGCCTACATGCCTTATTGAAAATGTATCACAGGTGAAAATACAGCAAGAATCAATAAACTCAAGTACATTTCTGGTCAGTATAAAAGGTTTATACCTGCCCATATCATTGCTCCGGAGAGCTACAAGTCTAGACAATTGAAAAAACCAGTAATGCTTCCACAACGACTCAGCCACATCTCAAATTAAACAAGAATCCCAGGTTGCATGCCAATGAAAGTTTAAGTTCATTATTCAGTTGAATAACTAGATGAGTTCAATCTCAACCACATTTCCAACAATTCCTGACTAACAATGTTCTTGGGATAACACATCTGATAAATTTTAATAAGCATTCAAGACAAAATAACATGTCCATTTCTGGAATATAAGATAGACAGCGTAAATCTGGTGATAAAATTAAGCAAATTTCAATTTACACATTAATGCAAAGAATTTTTATGGACTTGTTGTCGATATCTCTTAATACAATGTATCATGCCTAGCACTACTTACATCCCAACAACCTATTTTTTTACTACATTATTCCAAATACATTGGACGCTATTAAAGGACAAGAGTATAAAAAGCTGGACGAAGTGAACTTCCCTTAATAACAATAAAAAAGTGACTTCAACGTTTAAAGTTTACCTTTAAGGAATACTGCCATTTAAATGAATTCTATCGAACATTATATATCTTCTCCTTTTCATTTCTTGTCCTGCATATCCTAGAAATATGACCGTTTGCATTTTTTGGCGTTTCCATTAAAGACCAGATAGTAACCTGATTTTGTTAACATCCATAGGCCACTGACTGCAAATGGCTAATGGAGTTTCATAAATGTTGCTCGTCAATAGTAAGACAATGCAACTAGCAACAAATGCCAACTTTCTCATTGCAGCTCCCATCCCATCAAAAATTCAAGAAAGCTTTAGCACAATAATCAATTTACAAGGGCATGTCATTGAGTATCTACAGAATCAGAAGAAATAGTGATTGTTTCTAAAATTGACTGGGACTCAGCATCAGAGTTTGCCAGCCTATAGGATCTACAACTGAAGTAGAAAACTGCACTCATCATCATATCAATAAGCACCACAAATGAATACATAATTACCAAAAGTGGACCTTCCCAAATCCTTGAAGATCCATCTCCATAACTCAATGTCTTAACTCTATGCTCAAACAACCCTTCCACAAAAGCCATACCAATTGTCGATCCAAGGTATATGAGGAGACCAACTTGCGTCTGTCCCCTAATCAAAATACTGGACCGAAGCAAAGCCTGCAGCCCTGAAACATCCTCCAATACAGATATCACGATGCCAACATTGCAAATGATAATTGCATTGGCAAAAACCACAGAGAACACTAGCCCCACCATTATTGCAGCATACAAATTTAACTCAGGCGAAAACCCAATTACAGAAAATGAACCACAGATAGCTAAGAGAAGAACACAGAATAGTGTAACACAGCCAACTATCATCATACAAGCCCACAAGTACGTCGAAACAACCTTTCTCCAAATTTTTCTCATTATCACGCAAAACTTGGAAAACTCTACTTTTTTCTTGGCATAAGTGCAATCAACAGAGTAAACTACTGCAGCTTTGGATAACAGAGACAATGTGAAGAACAAAGGGAAGCACATTGCTGAAGAAACAACCATTTCAGAGAAACGGTAACTAGACTGTTTGAGAAAAGCCCTCAATGGGAGTCCACTATGTTTTGCAACCAACATAAGCCTAATAGTCAGTCTTTTAACTATAGACTGATCAACAAATGCATTTGATAAAACAATGGCAGAAACTGGACAAATAAGCAAGGCAGCAATAATCATAAATGAAGAGGAATTGAATCGAAGAATCCTCACCGTTTCTCTTAAGATCTCTAATGCATTCATCGAACGGAATTGGTGATTCTGCCTATTACCATTTTCAGCCAATTCCAACTCAAAATTCTTTAATTGGGTATCCTCAGTTTCCTCCTTTTGTATCTGATCCGAATCCAAATCCAAATTCACTCTAGGAGAAATCCCACCAGACACTTCCATTTCATCAATGTCTTTACAAATCAGATTGGAATTAAAACTAAAACTATGTAACTGAAAATGAAAACTGCAGATTGCCCATCAACAAGCGAAATGATAGAATCAGATCTGAAAATTAAGTAAACGAAAAGAAAAGAAGAAACACCTGGTGACAAAATGGGTATTGTGCAGCAAGTTTTCAAGAACAAGAACTGGAACCAAATGATTGGTGATGGAATTGAGAGGCAAGAGATTTGAGAATAAAATGTACTATGTTGTTGTGGTTTTTGAAGGTGAAGAGTCGGTGGATTCTTGGCGTGAATAGGTTGGTGATGTTTTTGTATGAGATTTGACGATTTTATATAATTTACGGTGTCCGCGTTCAAGAATTTGCCATCGAATTTGAGCTACTGTTTCACTTGTGGCAACGGTTAAAGATTTTTCTTGGGGTTAATTGCTCAAGGCCCTGTTTGGAAATAATTTTAAAACGTGGAGTAATTTCCTTGAATATTATTTTTTACCTTTTCTATTTTTCTAATATTAAGTTTAATTATTGTAGTTTTTTGGGTTTTGCTTCTAGTTCTTATGTAATTTTTTGTTGTAAACCCATAATTTTAAGTGACTTTTGTATTTCTCTTCTATTAATTATAATTAATAATATAATATTCTATGCAAATATATATTTTGTTTTGTGATACGAATTTGAAAATTTTGCATTGCATCGTACGGTAAAAAAAGATTTGTTTCAGTTTTAATTTTATTTATTACAAGTAAAATTATCCGTGCTTTACAAATCATCTTATCACATATTTATTATTCAACCTCTCATTTTCCATGAAGAATTTAAGGACGTCCAAAATAAAAGAAAACAATTGGAAAAAAAACTGATAACAAACAAGAAATAGGAAAGAAAATGGCAAACAAAGCTACTGGATATGAATTGCACCCATTTAATTCACCATCATATTTTGATAACATATACACTGCAAATTGCATATTTATGGCTGCAGAACAACTGCCTAAGTATAATAATCGGATACATAGATTAATTGAATATATCATGCCACTCTCATAGGACATGAAATTTTTAGTTATTTTTGTTGAAACTATGGAGGAAAACGAAGAGCAAACCAAGCCTACCCACAGGGCCATGGAAGCTTCCTCTGATAACTGTATAAAAGCCCAAAAGCCTCAAGCAAATGAGCTATCAAATTTTTGTTTGATACTTCTTGCCATTGGACTAAAAAAGGAAAAAAAATATAAAATTACGAGAGAGATGTGTCCATGGTTAACTATCATCTCGTTCTTTTTTATTTTCTTAAAAAGTTAAGGATAAACTTCTCGCTCAAAAAATTAAGCAAGATTAAAGCATACGAAGATAACTAATTATTTGTCAAATTATCGTATACAATATAAAATTACCTGATTAGTTATAAATTGAGGTCTAATATATTCAAAATTTTTATATGGAATCGCCTTAATGATGTTTATGGTTAAAAAAATCTTATATTAGTTTATTATTGAAAGTATAGTTTTGATATTTATTTTATATACTATTACGAGTAAAATGATCTCTTAATTAGTGAATATCTATTGAAATGATATTTTAATAATATTGTTATATGTTCATGAATTTTTATATAAATATTTGGATATGAATTTGACATTTTTTTATTTATAAACGTTATTGAAACTCCTGAAAAACTTTCAAAAATTATATATTCCTTGAGAGAAGAGTTTGAGATGAAAAACATTGAAGATATAAAGTTTTTATCTCGGTCTGAAGATCGAGCATTTCATAAATAAAATTTTACCTATGACTTTATTTGTATTGCTAAGTTATTCAAATGATTTTATGTTGATAATAGTGAGGTCACTTAATAGAAAGATAATCATTTTTCATTTAGAGAAAATTATGAAAAGCTCTTGGTTTTGGAATAGCATATTTTAGTGGAATAAATGCACTAATATATCTTGCTACTCGTACTTAACTTGATTTTTATAAATTTTTAGCAATATATATTTCTTCTTAAATATGAAAAAACTAAATGGAATTAAATATATATATTTTGACATCTTCATGGCCGATGTATATGAGTTATAATATAATATGTCAAAATCATTTTTGATTGGCTATGAAAATACACGCTACTTGTGTAATCCACACTATGTTATATCATAAACAAACCATTCATTTATATGTGAAGGTATATTTATTTTATGATATTCAAGAAACGAAGTGTTAGCCATGAAAATTTTAGTAATTCGTGAAGAAATATGAAAAGTACGTACAGTCTATTTATTTAAAAAGAAATTTCTATAATATTATAAGGGCATGTTGAAGGAGATAAGAAATACATTTCACCAAAAATTTTTCTTTATTCATGATCTCCTCAAAAAATGTTGAAATTAAAGTTTAATCAGTCAAGCATGGTATTGTTGATTTGCTCGTCAATATATTTTCTACTTCTATTACAAGTTTTGAAAAATTGATGCACAAAATTGTACTGTACAAAAATCTCAAGATTTATCTTCATGAGGTAAACTAAATATGTATTGTACTCTTTTTCCCCTTTAATCTAGGTTTTGTCTTATTGGGTTTTTTCTCATTAAAAGTTTTTTAATAAGGCAGTAGTTCAACGTGTATTTAAAAAAAAATAATATACTATTTTTTTTCCATTAAGATTTTTTTTTCATAGTGTTTTTTCTTAGTAAGGTTTTAACGACGCATATTATTTAAGGGATGGACATCCAAAAAGGAGTGTTATGAAATAAGTTGATGTACTATATGAACTAGACGTCAATAATTTTAATTATTGTGAACTCTATCTTCCTCCTCTATTAGGGTTTCACTTGTGTAATTATATATATGTGGTTCTCATCACTAATAAAATATCTTCGTATTCTCTCTTATATTTTACTGTTTATTCCTTCTCTTTCTTCTTCCTAATTTTATATTATTTTATAATACCAATTGACTTTTATAATTTTTCATTGTTTTATAGTTTAAAACTTACAATATTAAGTGATGTTTTTATTTATTTAATATATTTTGGAGTTTTCTAATAAAAGTTTTAATAATAAAATAACTCTTAATAAGTTAATTTTATTAAATTTTATCTTTTTTTTAATATATTAGAAGTTTTTATAAGCTAAACAATAGAAAAAATATTTTTTTATTAATCAAATTGATGAAAATAACTTACGTCTCCCTTTATTTTACCAAATTAATAAAAATAACTAATATTTGAAAGGATTTAAACTCAAGATTTTTCTCTCTATGAATTCAAACACGAATATTTCACATTAACATATGGCAACTTTTTAATTTTATAATCGATAAATACAATTTAAAAAGAGATGTTTTTAATTTTTCAATTTCGTAACATGGCATGGCTTGATGTATGAATTGCTGGCCCAGAACAAAGCCCATCATAGAAACAACCAATAGATTTCTCTCGAGAGTCGAGACCGTCTAAAGTCAGTATCTACTGCTGACGCCATCTACTGCTTCTTCTTCCTCATTTGCCTTTCCTCTAAATCGTCTCTTTTTCTTTCTCAGCCTCCTCGGTCGATCACAACCTCTCGACCAATTTCTTCATGGCAACAGCCGCGGCGGTAGCGGCAGCACCACCTACTCTTGACCTTTGTACAGTCCTAATCGAATCAAAACGCATCATCAACGCCCACTCCCGTCATTTTCTCGCTCTCTCTGTCCTCTTTCTTCTCCCTCTTTCCTTTTCTCTCACTGTGTACCCGACTCTTCAAAACCTTCTTACAAATTCCTCTACAAGCAACTCTAAAATTTTCTTCACTAGCTCTGTTTTCTTCCTTGATCAAGACCCGTCTGATTTTATAATTACCAAAACCATAGTTCTTTCTCTCCTCTTCTTTCTCTTTGTCTCTGTTTTCGCTCTTCTTTCTGTTGGTTCTATCACCTACAGCGTGCTCCATGGCTTTTATGGTAGACCCGTCAAGTTTGAATCCGCTATCAAATCAGCTTTCGCTTCTTTCCTTCCTCTTTTAATCACAGTCCTTTTTGTCGAAATTGCTGTGTCTGCGATATCTCTGGTTTCTGGGTTTTCCTTATTTTTGGTGATTAAGGGTATGGAGCTTTTGGGATTGGACCTCCAGTTCTTTTCTCCTTATTTTATTGGGTTATCTGTAATCGTTTCAATTGTTTTGGTATTAACTTTAGTGTATTTGCAACTTAATTGGTCTCTAGCAACTGTTGTTGCGGTTGTTGAATCGAGTTGGGGTCTTGCACCACTGAAGCGGAGTACTTTTCTGATGAAGGGAATGAAAGGAGTGGCTTTTGCTTTACTATTGTTTTTTGGATTTTTGGTGGGGATTTTGTTATTCCTTACTTCTGTATCAGGAGTCACACTGGGTATTGGCGCTAGCAGAGGATGGAAAACTTGTGGATCTATTCTGCAAATTGTGGTAACTTCAACTCTGCTTATGCTTTTGCTCCTTTACAATGTTGCAGCAAATACCGTTCTATATATGTATTGCAAAGCTATACATGGGGAGCTTGCTTGGGAGATTGCTGAGGAATTTGCGAGGGAGTATGTCAGCTTGCCCTTTGATGATGGAAAAGTCCCTCACCTTGTCTCTGTTGTTCATACTTGAAAATAATAATCCAAAGGTTTGGTTGTTCATATTTTTCTTGATATTTGTCTATCATAGTTGTTTTTGTGCATGTGAAAAATCAGTTCTCTTAGAATGAGAAGCAAAAAAATATGGAACTTGTGAATACCAGTAAATGAAATAAAATTTTCTGTTTCTTGATATAAATTGTTTGTCTCCCTCTTTTCTCAAATTACACTTGCTTGTTTGAAGAATGAATGTCTCCATTGAAATAATAATTAGTAGCTTCCTGCTTTCTGGAGTCAGGGAAGGTCAAATTTGATCGCAGGGGTGGATAACAGAAAAATGTAGCATACTTGAATGATGCATTTCAATTCACCTTTTAAACATATATTCGTGATTCGAATATTGGGAGAAAATTGATATTTAATTAAGTTTTAACAAAAAATGAAAATTTCTCAGCTTTAATAAGTTCGAGCTTTGTCACTTCCAATTTATATATGCCAATTCTTTTAAACATTGATTCCAATTGCAGAGTCTATTACTCAACATTGTTCATTTGATTGCATGTGCAGGTCCTACAGTTTGTGGTTCATTTCAGTGTCAAAACTACTGTTAGATTTTGATAGATTTTCAATTAGATTTTTAATTTGGCAACCTAATTCTAATTTTTTTTCATTCATTCGTTCGGAGGCCAATGAGGCAAAATAACATAGTTAACTGCCTGTTGGTCCCGCTTCACTCGCCAAATTAATAAAAACTCATACTTGACTAACCAAATTGAAATTGATAAAAACTTCTGATTGAGAAGTCTCAATCTGAGACCTCACTCTTCCCATACATGCAAAGAGCAACCAAACCACACCTCATTCATAATCAAATTCTAATTTTAATTTGAAAGACTTGAAGATCGACTCATGATGAAAATATAACATATGACAAAAGAGGGCAAGTTCTTTTCAGGAATGAAAGTAAAATATTCAATAGAAGCCATCCATAAGAATCCATATCTAACAAAAGCTCAACAAAGAGATTACAATTGAGAATAGTAATAATATAAACAACACATCAACAAATTTGTCATCTTGGCAGAGTCCCTAATGCAAGAGCCAAGGACCAAAGGCTGCAACCAAAGCTTATGCGAGCGTAGGGTGTGTGGGGCTCAGAAAAACAATTACTTGAAACTCTTTACAGCATTGTCATGTCCTTCGCATGAAGCCTGATTCCAGATTCCAAATTCAGATGCCAAAGCAATGGGCAAGGTGATTAGCCAGTTAGTCCTCTAGTTCTTGAAATGTTTTTGGCCCAAAAATGAAAGAATGTTGAGCTTTTCCCTCAATGAAATCCAAATGAACTTAATCTTCCCAATCATATTTGACTTATAGTCAAAGCTTTCTGTTGTTAGCCTGGCTAGATGAAGATGATGCTTTCAATCTAAAAACATCCTCATCTTGATCAGGCCGGAAGAGGAGGTTGCTCCAGTTAGTCGGCCTTTGAACAATCCTGGAAGGAACCCTGTCACTATCTTCACCACCAGATGCTTCGTATCCATCACTGGTGGACCTTGATAGCGGAATTCCATTGTGAGCAGCAGTACCTGCAACTGAAGGACCTGTGAGCCGCCTAGATTCTTCAGCTCCTGATGAAGAAACTCGGAATGGATGGATATCTGGTGAGTCTAGACTGCTTTCTGGAGAAGAAGCAACAATTCCAACTGAGCTTGACATTGCTCGGCTAGTTTGGAAAGCACTTCTTGCCTCAAGCTGAAGAGGGGCCAAACTAGTAGATGTCTCGGTGAAACCTTTCTCAGCAGCCATTCCTGAAACCTTAGTTACAGGCTCTATGGGTAGGTCAGCTGGGAGGCGCACTCTCTTATTACCTCTCCTTCTATTATTGTCTGGCCTGGGGACCATACGGCGGCCACTGCTTCCAAAGCTGCTATCTCCTTCTAGACCAAAAGGAGCTTCCCGTCTCACCACAGGTTGTAGGATCTGGGACTTTTTCCTCGCCTCTGCTGCAGCTTTTGAAACCTCTTCTGCATTTAACCGGGCCAATGTCCATGGACTAATCTTTACTGCTGCTGGGTTCTTTTTCCTGATTTGCTCCTCTGCTACTGTCTTTTTTCCGAATGAACTGACAGAAGCAGTCTCTGGAGGAACGACATCAAACTGGAAACAAAAGACAGAAATAGAAGTGACAAAATCTCAGTGAATTGCTGTTAAAGTGCAAATCCTAATGAACTGCCAAGCTAGCTGCTTAAAAAGACATGGGGGGAAAGACAAACACGTATAAAAATAAAAGTGTGCATACGCAGAATTACTTCCATGAGAAACAAACATAACATACAATGAAAAAAACATACAATAGAATATCAAATGTCCAATTAGCTAAAGGGGATAAAAATATGGTGAAATTGAACGAAGATTAAACATCCAAATCATACAGACGCTTTCTAAATCCCATAGTTTATGTACAAGTAGTATTAATCAACAATTCAACATATATGCAGCTTGTGCAAAATTCACCATCATATTACATAGCTAAAAGCCTAGTTCCTATCGAGGTTATGATATCCAATTTCCAATAATCCATCCAAATAACTCTACAAAATGTAACAAGTAAAATCTAGCCAAAGTACTTTAGCCTTTTAGGTGTTCAAGACCCCATAGGCATACAAGTAGCAATTAGAAAGTCTTGTGTGTATAAAAGTGGGCCAGATCAAGGGTGTACAAGGATGACTAATTCATGGTTAATATTAAGTATTTAACTTGGCACCCATCACTTCAACATCAGAGCAAAGCTTTATGCAGTGACTGCGTCTAGGAAAAGTGCACTTTCCATAGGCACTCTCTTTGCACTTTAAGTACACAAGGCATGCTTTTAGAATTACTGGCTCTTGTGACTAGCAAAAAATTGAAATTATATTTATTAGGTCCAACATAGGCCACTTCCTCAATGATCATTGCGACCATAAAGTGTTCAGTTACAGTCAGCACTCCCTGCCATTGAAGATAGTGAATTATAGTGCCTGCAGTGTAGTGATCCAACAATAGGCATTCACCATGTCATATATCTCACTGCGCCTATGATGGAGAAAATGATTCAGGACTAAATATCCTCATCAATGCACTTGTATGCTAAAAGATCCACAAGCAAAACTCCATCAACCATTCTAAGTCATGAGAAGGCATAAGGAAAATGATAATTTCCCACTTATTTCAGAAAAAGTTTTTTGCCTTCCATAGCTCTGAAAAGGGAGAAAACCCAAACTAGTGCTTTTTTTTTTAGGTTGGTCTTGATGCAGCATAGCTGTGACTCCAGCAAAACTCCACAGAGAAAAAAAACAACTACGATTCTCAATAACATGATCACATTGCACCTCCAGATCAGCAAAAACATAGTCGTTGCTGAACTATGGATAATCCTGTTACTAGATTTTTTGCGCCATAGTTCCAACTAGTTCAGTGATTAGATTTATAACCATCCCAAACTGCACAAACTGAAGTTACCTAGTTAAATCCCATATATGCCCAAGGCATAATAGGAGGAAATAAGAAAACATGTTGCTTCTCATCAATATCCAGATATGCAATAACACTAACTTAACCCGAAAGAGAATTGTTAAGTGAAGAAGCACCTGATCTTCCAGGAACAGGCGAGGTGGTGTACACCATGCACCCCGATGGAAAGTAGAAAAGGAACTTGCACTGCTTAATCCAGTAAGTGAACTGGCAGGGGACATCTGCGGACTCTGCTGACCTGCAACTCCTTGTTGCTCTTGCTCCTGCTCCCTTAGAGCTATAATGTAATCGTACGTGCTTATTCCCTATAAAGTAATGCCTTATTAAGTCATTGGCATATGAACTTGATAAAAAAATACATCACATGTTAAGAACATTTATAAAACTGATAACAAGAAAGAGAAGAAAGGCTCGTCTATCCAGAAGAAAATTTTATGTGCATGTCCATACTTCAAGAAACTAGGATACAGTTTTTTTCAATTAAAAAGTTTTCATTGTGGGATGAAATTATTCAACATTACCTTTTTAATGAGAAGGATATGAAAGAAGAAGAGCTGAGCAAGAGGTAGGGTGGCAATCATAGCCAAAATGGTGCATACTGCCTATAAGAACATAGAAATTACATTACATTACTCTAGAGAATTTTGAAAAAAAAAAAAACTAAATAAATTCGAATAGGTCTTTAAATTGTTGGATAAATAAATACTCACCACAACAATAACAAAAGGGACCAAAGAGAAACTGCTTCCTAATTTGGAGGAGATGTCTGACGAGAATCGCTTCCGCTCAAGAAAACAGCAGACAAGTACGAGGATTCCAGTCGACCATTGTAGAATAAGCTGCAATCTCAAGCCCAAGGTGCACAAACCATGTATATACCTGTCAATAATCAATTAAAATGAAAATGACTTGAAAATAAAAGTCTTACTCTGGGTGGTCTTCAGTCCTGCCAATGTCACTTGGGAAAATCAAATCAGCAATCTCAGGATGCAAAAAAACCATTTCAAGGACTTCGGATTTTATTGGAAAACTATTGAGTACAAAGAATAGTGGAAGACCACCATATCAAGCAATGAGTTTCAGGGAAAAGGGTTGATATCATGATTTTTCAAGAGATATTTGAGTGGGAATATCAAGGTAATTTACATATATGGTCAAAGAATGGTTTTCATAATAATAGATATTGAGTTACTTGCATGGGGAAGGATGACAATATTTGCAGGGGTAATTCTGTTCATGAACATGGCTTGACCATTTGAAGATTCCAGGTAAGGCATAGTTCGGAGATTTATGCTTACCAAGAGAAGAGCAGAAACCATTAGAGTGAAAAACTTTCTGTAGTTCCTTTTGCCTATACAATTGTTGAGCCACTGCAGAAATGAAGGACCAAATACATGAATGTTAAAACAAGCTAAAACAGAGTCAAAATTTTTAATAATCAAGATCGTCAGTACCCTGCAATGATGATCAAAACGATCAACACATTTGTCACAAACTCTGCAGTGCTTGCTGTACTTGAAAACCTGGTCAGGATAATAATTTGATAAGCATAACCTTCTATAAACAGTTATTATAAAGATACAATGATAAAACTTGAAACCATAAACCAGAGGCATGCCAACTTGATAGCTCTTGTTGGTAGATAAATCACATAAAAAGCTTTATCTATAAAGTTATCTCCTTGAGAGGACTTAAAAATTGCAACAATGGTAACTGCTATCATATGCAGGTCACATTGCTAAAACCTCTTGACTTAGTCCTGTTCTCCAATCCATCAAAAAAATGTAAATGAGAAGAAAAAAGAAACTGAATTCAGAGGCTTTTAACCAACCTCAACTTCACACAAACTACAATAGAACATGCCATCTTCACTCATCTCTTGCGATGAAGATTCGTCACTCGAACTGCAATAATTGCAGAGAAGAGCACAAGGAAAGAGAGCCCATATGAAGCAAGACGAATAGCGTGATCTCAAATTTTTCTCAAAATCAGTATTTGGATCTTTCAAAGTTGAATCTCCACCTATAGAACCCTTATCAAAAGATTTACCCCCAGCAGTAGAAGCATTTGCATCATGCATGGATGAAGTTGACTCCCCACCTAGTTTAGAATCCCTTTGGTGGGCATGCTTTTTGTCATGTGGAATCTTGAGATACTTTTTGGACCTAAAAACTCCTGGGTCTGCAGGATCAGCTGCTGCACACCAAATATATAGGCCAAAAACACATGTAATCTGAAAAGAGAAGAGATGTTACTGAAGTTCCAAGTAGAGTTCTAATACAACTAAAAGTAAACACAAAGATTGACAAGGTTAATTGCATATTTCACTAACTTATAACTGGTCATATTTTTTTGAGAGTAGCAACCAAGGCAAAACATAAGTGCGTTTATCCATAGAAACTCAAGATTACGGAAATTGAACTTCATCTCCGATGAATGAATTAGCAATAGCAATGAAATTAATTTGAAAAATATGTATAACTATATCACAAAGACCAAGCATCAAAGACATGTAATACAGTCTAATAGAGCTGGTTACACTAATTAGCATTCAATTGCAATAGCCATTAACTTCTGGACCAAAATCTAATCAACAGAGATATCCGAAGCTACTTGAATTTGAAATGGTGCAATTATGCAATCATCTGAATAATTAGCTATATCAAAAATTCCAAACTGTCTTAATTCAAAAGACAATATTGCATTAATAGCATTCAGCGGGAAATCCATGATAATATCCTCTACTCCAAACAAGTGAGACAATCTAATCTTTAATGTAACAGATTCTCAATCCATGTAGCATAGAATTAGTTAGCAGGTACACTAACCAAAAGAAAGTAATCTATTTGACCTTATCAGCCAAAATAACAACTGGCTCAAACGCTTGAAAGGATCTACAAATCTAAGTAGCAAAAAATAAAAACAACAAACAAAATGGGGAAGAAACCAAATCTCAGAAAGTAAAAATAAAGGGCACATATTAAACAAGTGAATCGAATCAACAAGCACAGGATGCACAGATCTCAGTTCTTGAATCTACCGAGAAATTACTGAAGTACAAGTAAAGAAATTAAAGGGAAAGTTGTGAAATGGCTTACCAAAGGAGTGTAGATTCCCATCACAATATACTGAAATATCTTCTTCCCAACAAAGGGAGCAAAAAAAACATAAAAAGCAAACCCCAATGCCAGAAATACAGCTACAGCCACCACCTTCACAAGGTAAATTTAAACACTCAAAAATCAGAACTTGAGGTAACAGAGACAATGAAAACAAGAATATATATGTAAATAAGGGAAAAAAGATAAATGAAAGAAGACAACCTGAAGGGGATGATAAGGTAGTTGCCATCCATTTTTCCTCATTGTTTAGCGCAAATGCAGCAGCAACCCAGGACAAAGATATATGTTTGGAAAAAGAACAAAAAGGAGAAGCTGAACAACAAAAAAGTAATACTTAGGTTTTACTTATTTTCTTTCACTTTCCCTCATTTGTCTTGAAAAGAAAAAATAAAAAAGACCATCCATTCAACTGCATAACAAACCAAACAAAGCTTACACGACCAAGACATTATACTCATGGGTCTAATAAAAAAGAAAGAAAGAGAGATGGGAAAGAGAAAAGGCACCAAAAGGAACAGATGGGTTAAGCTATGCCTGATATGGCGTGTTGGCTGGTGAAGAGAAATAGACAGTGAGGAAACCTTTGTCTGGTTCACTCAATCATAGCCTTAAGGCTGTGGAAGGTGGGAGAAGAAGGATAAAAATAAAAAATGCCACAAAAAAAAGAAGGGGGTTGGCTTGATTTTGGATTTGGGTTTTCTTCTATTTGTTTCTATGCAAGCAAAAAGCTTTTTACTTGGGCAAACAAAGATCTGACTGTAAGAGAGAGAAAGAGAGAGGAAGGGGGGTCTGGTTTTCTTTTCATGCCTATTATTACATTGCAACCTCTCTTTTACTTTTTTCTTGTTTCTAGCGTTACCTTTTTCCTTGGCCAAATCATGCGTCACACTGGCAGGCCAGTGCCACGGAGTTGATTGGTTTCACTTTTGTAATTGCCACCAACCTCTCTACTCCTTTTAAAGCTTCTTACTTGAATTCTCAAAAGTAAAACCACCACCTTCTTCCCCATTTTTATTTTTTATTTTTCATTTTTCATTTTATCAACAATATTTTCACTTAACTTATGTTAAATGTCAGTGAAGTACCTTCTTGTATTGAAGTTTGACAGTTTGACTGTTTAAAAAATTCAGTTACTTCAATTCTAAAAAAATTAAGAATCTTTTAATTGATGCTGGTTTGATTATAATAAGTAATAGTATTAATTTGAATTTTTTTTAAAGCAAATAACCTTTTTAATTCGATTCGAAATTTAATCATAATTAAAGCTCTTCACTTTTCTTTGTAGTTATATTTAATGAGATAGCTAAGGCTCTTTGCCTTTATTTGCGGTATATTTTATGGGATGATATCCGAGAGTTTTTCTTATGTGTCTACTTAATGTTTCTAATTGAACCATAATTCGTCAGTAAAGTATCGTCTAAATTTAATAGAAAAGAGGTAGTAACAGTTTAGAAAATAAGTATTTTATCTCCTAATATTCAAACTAAGAAAACATGTATTCCCTTTAAATAGAAGTGAGAACCCCTAAACCTAAACCTCACTTCTTCAATGGTAATTTCTCTCCTTTGAAGGTCCTGTATCTATCATCAACCATAAGGCAAATGCCTTCTGGCTGAAAACTTCTTTGGGAGAATTAGACAAGTACCTATAACATTTAATGTCTTTTCCTTTATTTTTTTTTCTTTAAAAAAAATAAATTGGAGTGGTTAGTGCCTAGCAGAATATAATTCTGATCTATGTCCTTTAGCACTCTAGGGTCATGAATTTTTAATCAAAAATACATCTTTGAAAATTAATAATATTATTTTTCTTGTTCATAAATATGGAATGAGTACTATGAAATGAGCTAAGATTTCTTAATTTTAATCCCAAATTATATTATTAAAACAAATAAATAGAGAAATAAAACAAATAGGTTGGCTGAAGTCAAAAAGGCCAAGTCACATGATTGCTTCAGTTCACTGCATAGCCAAAAGGACATGGAGTAAAAATAATATAAAAACCCTTTTTTGTTTTACTTTTTACTACAACAATGGAAGAGCCGTTTTGTTTAGATAAAAAATTTTCGAACCAACCAAGACAATGTAGGGTTTCCCGTATACAATGGCAAAGAGAATGGAGAGTGACCTAACATAGAGGGAGAGAGAGAGAGAGAGAGAGAGAGAGAGAGAGAGAGATGGTCTCCGCTGCCCGGCGCAGGAATTGAATTGAATTGATTAATAAATCAAATTAATTTTTTTTTAGGGTTTCTCAAAGATTGGGAGATGCATTTTGGCATTTTCCTGTCAGATTTTGGAGTTGATGAAGAGAGGGAAATAAAATGGCAAGTGGGGGTGACCGAAGTGTCTGGATCGATTTATACTAAATCAAACCAAGACCAAAAATACAAATCGAATTTTGGATAATAGACCAAATCAAAATTGGCATTTGAATTAAATCAAATCAATCGGTTCGATCGATTGTAGTCAGTTTTTACCATGTTGATTTGATTTTAAGCCAAATTAGACCCACTCGAATTGACAATAAATGTGATCCGAACCGAATAAAACGACAATTTGAACATCATTTGAATAACTTATCTAATCGAACCGAAATGGATTCATTTAATTAATTCTGGTTTTGCAAACCCTATTAGCAAGTGAAGTATGTGTAAATGAAAATTATTAATGAAATTAAAAACATTATTAATTTATAATTTAAATAATCATTAAAAACATTTATATTTATAATTAATTGACACGTATAAATAGATATGTATACTTATAATATATATGTATGTAGTACTATTGAAAATTTTAAATTTCAATGATGTCCACATTAAGTCAATGGTACATCAATTATGTATATTATAAAAATAACTATTCAATAATTTATAATTATGCATTTAAAAAATGCCACGAAAAACTCATATTAAGCTTTACTTATATAAATTAAAAAAATTGAATTTGATAAATTTTAACAAAATTTAAGCTATGACATGAATATAACTAAAGAATAATAAAATAGTTTATGTTGGAAAAAACTGTAATAAAGAATAATACGAGGGTTAAGTGAGAAAAATATTATTGTGGTAAGAGTATAATTAGAGAATATAAAAGCATTGAGAGGAAAAATATATTTGGGTAGAAATATAATTAATAGCAAATAAAATGGTTAACTTGTAAAATGGCAACAACAGTATAGTTGTGAGAGATTAATTAATAGACAAAAGGGCAGTGTGTAATTAATATATAATAAAAGGGCAAACTGGGAAAAGCACTGTAATGACAACAGTAATTTTCCACGCCCTTTAGATATATACAAGTGAAAATATTCCCGCCTTCCGGGAAAGTATTTTCTACTGATTCTTGATTAATTGAAAACTATAAAAATTATGTACAAATATATTCTTGATTTAATCTAAAAACGTTGAGAAGTATAAAAATTATAACTATATAGACTTTTAATTGCCAAGGAAAAAATTAATTCTCATGCTTAATGTTTATATAATTTATTATAATATAATTTACCCATGAAAATCAAATATAGAAAATTACGGTATTTCAAGAAAAAGAATAAAGCTAGAGTTCAAAAATAATAAAAAAAATTTTATCTAATCTAATAATTAGTCAATCTGCAGGTGGCTATAATCTATAATTGTAAGAGTTAGATTTATGTGATAACTACACAATTAAATAATTAAAAGTAATAAGACTAAATATGTCAAATAATTTAATAATAAAAGACACAATTGATAAAAAAAAGCTAAAATCACTGTTCATGTGAACAGTAAAATTGGACTATACTGTAAAAGTGATAAAGGGTAAAATGATAATAGTAAAAAAAACATATTTTTAGTGGAAAAATACTGTTTTTATGAATATTTTTTTTTAGTTGAGTTTCAGTATGCATATAATATAACGTCACAGTCAATTCACATGCAAATAACAAATATTTGAGGTTGACCCACATGCAAAAATATATTTGGATCTATCTGTTCTTCCTCAAAACTCCCTCTCCACACCACTCCCCAATGCATATCCTTTCTTTGTTAAAAAAAAAAAAAAAGGGTGGTTGACCCAAGTACTCTCTTTTCTCTAACCACCATTACTATATTTCTGTCCTATATATAATTGAATTTATATTGCATTTCTTGGACCAAACAGTCTTTTAATCAATTTATAAATAATAATATAATTTGAATTTTTTTCTAATTGTTAATTTTGGTTGATCACTTTAGTACAAATTTATAATTATATAAAGTGTAGATAATACTTTATGGAAAAAATAAAATAAATTGATTGGACCTACTGTACATCCCAATAAATAAAAACAAAATAATTTGATGATGAAAATTGAAACGAACAGGAGTACTAATTAAAATGTCATGCATATATTCTACTCATCCGACGGTCAGCATTAAATAAACATGTTAGAAAGGACCAATATTTTATCATTTGATTTTTTTTTATTTTTTAGTTTTATTCAAATGGTTTTGTTGCTTTAGATTCAAGTTGTCTTATGTGTAAAACATTTTAATTAATTTTTCGGATAAAAACTAATCTATTTTTAAATAGTACAATAAAAGAAAGTTTAAACAATATTATTTTGGAAATTAAACTTACATAAGAGTTTATTATCTTTATATTATTTTATTTTATGTGAGATCTTAATTAATTAATTAATTTTATTTTTTAAATATCATGCTATAATTTCAATTTCTGTAAAGAAACAAAAATAAAAAAAAACAAAACAAAAACAAAAGCTCCTCTGGCTTGATTCACTACACTACAAAGACAAAACTCTAAAGGGACATTTCAAAAGCACTACAAATAGTTGCCAAAAAATAATAGAACCAACTTTGTTCTTTTATAGTAAAACAAGAACATATCGATAACAATCATATATTCAAAACAAATATACACAAAAAAAAAAAAAGAAAAACCCACATTTTCTATGACCTAAAACAACAAATTAACGTATATTGAGAAAGGAATATCAAGATTACATGTTACCCAAAAAGAAGAAAACAAGAGAATGTAAATATAAAATACACTTAAGGGGCAGTGTCCTACATTAGTAGGGTATCAAATCAATTGTCAATTGAACCATTGACCAATTCTTTAATTTAATTTAATTTAATGTAAATTAAAAATTGGAATAGCATAAAATGATGTACCAAATCCGAAATGTAATATCCACCACAAGTTTGTTTAAGCAACCGAACATTATATGCTGTCTATCTTCTAGACTTTAATGTGACATAACAAAAGGATTTGGCCCGTGACCTATCACTTTTCCTCTCTCTCTTCCTTTGTATTTTGCTGTGGGCACGTGATTGATACCCGTGACCTATGTTTTTGTACCATCGGTTGGTTATCTAGGGCTGGCCGGCTGGGCAGTAAAAAACCGATCGAACCCATTAAATCGAACCAATTTGATTTTATAACTAACTTTTTGATTTGGTTTTGATCTGCATAAAAAGTAAAGAAAAAAAAAATGATTCCGTTTGATTTTAAAAGTAAAATTTAGTTAAACCAATTCAATTCAATTTTATTTATTTAATTTGCAATAATTCAATCTGATTTGAATTGATTTATTAAATAATAATATATCATCAAAATATATTTATTATTATTATTATTATTTTGGGTCATTCTCAATTGAAAAGGTGTTTATAAATTTTATACGTGCAAGGCAATGGCAGAACGTTGTTGTAGAAATTATGATGAAGTGGACCGAAAAAGTTTTGATTATTGGAGAAGGCCTTTTCAGGTCAAAAAAAGTTAATAGGAGGGTCCTAAAATTTGACAAATAAGAAAAATTGCTTCATTTTGTGGCAAAGAAAAGTTAAGATAAAAATAAAAAAAAAAAAAAGCAAAAGCAAAGCTTGATTCTTACATTTAATTTCCAATTACTTTCCTAATCTCAACTCATTTCCAATTAAGATTGAGTTTACTCAAATCCCAATTTTTGATCACAAAATTCAAAATTCGAATGAATTATCTTTTTTTAATTATGAAGAAGATGAAATTCTCACTTCTATTTTATTTTAACCAGCACGTTTAATCTTATGGAACAACAGAAAGAAAAAACTTTTATATATCTCTCAGTAAAGTACGTTTTTTTAATCACTTAGCGTAGAAATAAACACTTTACTAGCGCTCGGAATATCATTTTTTTGGTGTTCAATCTATTTTAGTTTTCTCATTGATTGGACAGATTTGGTTTTCGAAAGGGATAGTCTCAGTGCAGTGAAGTGGATACATACAATCTTACCAAAGCTATAACTGCAAGGACAAGGTTAGTCTATTTGTATTGTAAGTGGAAGTAGCTTTGTTTCATGCTCCCAATTGGAGGGTCCAACTCTATCACTGTTAAGTTCTCATAATTCTCTAATCCATGTTTATCTCATTAATTTCTTTTTAAAAATTGATTAATATTCAATATTAGCACTAAGTATAATTATTTTGGGTTTACTTATAAGTCGAAGGATAATCTATTTCTCATAAAAGAAAATTCTTAGTTCAGTTTCAGTTGATGAGCCGTTGGGCCCTACGTGGCTTATTATGGGCTCCACTGCAATCATGAGATACTAAAACGGAGACCATTGGGTTAGTGCGATTCATTATTTTTGCTTTAGACAAACATGTGATGCATTTAATTATGTCCAATGCCCCTATTTCCATACCCACATCATAGTTTTCAACTACAAATATTCCACTTAATACCTTCAAAATACATTTCTTACTAAAAAAAAATTAATATTAATGCTTAAATAAAGTGTTCATTTAAGAAACGTTTCAAGTTTTAGATAAAAACCGTGGCCCAAGTTTTTGAAGTTTTGGATCCTTCATTGGACCACCTAAAACGGCCCATCAAGCGAGCGAAAGAAACCCCAATTACCTTATTTATTTATTTTTTAATTTAAAAGCTGAAGGATCAAATAAAGGCAATGCGGTGGATGAAGAATCAAATAACCGTGGGGTCACATTCTTGGATCTATTGAAGGCATTGTTAGGGGAATTTTTTGATATTTTTATCTGAAAATTTGACTTGAGCTTTGAAACTGCCTTGTAATCCTGAATGTAATAAATCAGACAGTCCAATAGTATTTGAAATCGTAGTATGGATCCCAATAATAAGTTGAAAGCAAATTAAGGTTTCTGTCCATGCACGTGCCATGCATTTGCTCTTACCAAATGCCAGTCAATGTGATTTGAGCATTAAGGGTTGTTTTAATGCTTTTGTCAATTTTCATAAAAATAAATAAATATATATATATATGTTTTCCATCAATTTGGCTGTTGTGTTTAACCTTCGTTAGGGTGAGATGGATGAGATCAATTCTTTGTAAAATATATAAATTAAAGACTATGCATTAAGATAATTTTTATAATCGGATTAAAATAATTTTTTTTTAATATTATAAATTAATAAAAAAATACGATCCCTTTTGAAGAAATAAGATAAATCTCTAGAAACGACAAATGATCGAAATTTATAACTATACAAAAGGTTCCAGATGTCCAAAACTAGGTCAAACGTAATGGTCAATCATTTAATTACCGTAATGCTTTGTTTCCCAAAATGAAGGCACTATCATAAATTCATAATCAATTACAAAAACAGATAACACCGAGTAAAATAATTAAATAGGTGTTAGGACTTGGCATTTAAAACTTTCATATGCTCTAATATTTTAAAAAAATAAATAAATTTGAGTAAAATAATTAAATAACAACAAGGATGAAAACAGAAATTGAAACTTCCTGATTCTTCGAATCTTAGCTTTTTGTTTTTTTTTATTATTATTTTCTTAATGTATTAATTATCCTAATAGACTAATAATTAATGATCATAATGGGTTTGAGATCACCCTCCATTAAACCCTAATATGGGAAGAACAAGTGTTTTGATTTGGTCAGAATTATTATTAAATAAGTAATTTCAGAAATTCCCCAATCGGGAACTGCTCTATACCTACCTAACAAGGACATTATTTTGCTTCATTCTTTTTTTTTAATTCATAAAAATTCTTATATCTTATGGATTGCTACTATCTCTTTAGTATTTTTTTTTTCTTTAGAAAAAATGTTTTTTATTACCTTCAACAACTAATTCCTTTTTGAATAATCAATTTGCTAGTTTCAACTTACTACTTAACACGTGGCACGAGTCGATTGGCATACATGTGTTATGTACTACTAACCTAAATATGAAATTAAATTATTGGATTTGCAATTCTTTGTTTAAATGTCTGTCTCTTAGTATCGGAAATTAAAAATTGAAATTTCAATTAATCTTTAATTTAATTATTGATTATGTATTAAAAAATAAATATAGTATTAAAATTGCATGCACAAAATGATTTTGACAATTGACACCATATTGAAAAAGCCTTTGATTTGTTCTAATTTAAAAGTTAAAAAATTATTTGGTAAGATACATAAAGATCCGTGTTTATTTTAACGATTTATAAATTTGACTAATTCCCACTCGCTTTCGAAGGTAAAAAGATTGATTTAGAAGAAGTTTCCGTTGCAAATGATCGAACCCATGATCTTAGCTATGGTAATCAACTCCGCAGGTGTTCTTTGCAACTAAATTATTCGATTCGGATTGAACATAGAAAAGTTTAGAAGAACGGATCAAAAAGAAAGATATATATCTAATTTAGTTAATTTAAGACATTGTAAATTTAAATTTTTAAGTGGGTGTGGGTTCAATTTTGTCCAAGGGGTTGGTGAAATAAGAACAAATTAAACTTGACCTACATCAAGTACCTTTGCGGCCCAACTACTTCCACTAATCCTCTATGATTAATTAATTAATTATAGTAATAACAGTTAATGTTGGATGCTCAATCAAAGGCAAACACCTTCCAATTATTGGTTTTAAAGTATATTTAGCCCCGTAATTTTAATTTCTGACTCTGTCACGGTGTATATATATTGTGTGATGGAATTTCAATCTCTTTTAATATATTTTCTTTTTCCATAAGCCATTATTGTTACTAATAAAATCTAAAACAGAGATTCTATTTAGAAATTAGGTTTAGCTTTAGCCATTAAACTAGACCCTGACTTTAATCAACACCTTTCATATAAGTAATAATATATCTTTCTTTTTTATTTTTTATTTTTTACAAGAAAAGAGAGAGAGAGAGAAATCAATCAATGAATGGCCCTCCATTGATGGAAAATGCATGTCCCCTTTGATCCTGGTAGGGAAGATTTGGAAGAATATGGAAATTTTAATGTTTTTCTTTTGTCTAATTGTCTCTCCACCTTTTTATTTTTTTTGGGCGTGGCGTGGGATTATCTTAAAACACGCATGTCCTTTTAAAAATTAAAAATTAAAAAATTAAAATTAAAAAAAATATTATTGGTTGTACGTAATGAAACCAGCTGGTTCTGTTTCGCTTGTCATTTTCAAGTAAACATGATATGGTTATGCACACGAACACCTTCTTATATATTATATACTGTACAACTCAAAAATCTCACTTTGCCGCTCTGACATGTGCTATGTTCGGCAGCAACCCTTTAAGCAACCTTTAGTATTTTTTGACAGGTTGTTATAACCTTGGGCAATATAATATATCCTCTAGCGTTTAGGGTTTGAGATAATGGCTGTAATCGGTAATAATTTTTTGAGCAGCTTTTAGAGTTTTGACTAGTCAAAATGCTAAACGCTGCTTAAAAAGTTGTTCGATAACATAATTATAATACCCTGAAATTTTTATTTCGAAACATTCTCATTTAAATTTAAATTGTAAATTATTAGCCAATAATATTACGCCACGTAATATTATGGGGATCGAAAATCATTTTGGTTCGCCCGAAAATTTATTGAATAAC
>CANUEX010134179.1:0-116880 GCA_948099535.1 Jatropha multifida
GTCGAAAATCCAACACCGCGCGCTGAAAAACCTGACGTGCAACTGAAAGAGGGCGGCACGGTGTCAGCAACGGCCGTCGGTCTGCTGGGTGGCGTAGTCGGTCTGGTGGCGGGCGTTGGCGTGATGACGGTGCGCGAGCTGGGACGGCAACAGAAGAAAAACGACGCTGATTCGCAGGGAGAATAGCCGTGAACAGACGTGATTTTCTCAAAGTAGCGTCCGGCGGGGCGCTGCTGGTGGGGGGATCGTCCGCCAGTTTTGCCGCTGCGCAAAACCGGCCGCCGATCCCCGGAGCGCTGGGAATGCTATATGACTCGACGCTCTGTGTCGGCTGCCAGGCCTGCGTCTCACGCTGCCAGGCGATCAACTCGCCGGTGCCTAATCCGCAGGGTGAACAAACCTGGTCGAACAACGACAAACTCTCTCCTTATACCAACAACATTATTCAGGTCTGGCACAGCGGTAACGGGCAAAACAAAGACCAGACCGAAAATGGCTATGCCTACATCAAAAAGCAGTGCATGCACTGTGTGGATGCCAACTGCGTGTCGGTCTGCCCGGTACAGGCGCTGAAGAAAGACGCTGTCACCGGCATTGTTCATTACAACCCGGATGTCTGTACCGGCTGCCGCTACTGTATGGTCGCCTGTCCTTTCGACGTGCCGAAATATGATTACGACAACCCGTTCGGCCAGATCCACAAATGCCAGCTCTGCAATCAGAAAGGCGTCGAACGTCTTGATAAAGGCGAGCTTCCCGGCTGCGTGGAAGTTTGCCCGGCAGGGGCGGTGATTTACGGCACCCGCGAGGAGTTACTGGCCGAAGCCAAAAAACGCCTCACGCTGAAGCCGGGTTCCGAATATCGCTATCCCCGCCAGACGCTGCATGCCGACGATGTTTACCTTCACGATGTCCCGCACTACTACCCGCACTTGTACGGCGAGAAAGAGGGCGGCGGCACACAGGTGCTGGTGCTGACAGGCGTGCCTTATACGGATCTTGGTTTACCGGCGCTGGACTCCCTGGCGACCGGCGCGCGATCCGAACACGTTCAGCATACGGTGTACAAAGGCATGATGTTGCCGCTGGCGGTGCTGGCAGGTCTGACGGCGCTGGTACGGCGTAATACAAAGGCGCACCACGAGGAGGATGACCATGAGTCATGATCCACAAGCCATGGGCGGTAAGCTGCTGAGCAAACCCGTGCTACTGTTCGCCCCGCTGATCGTGCTGTGCGCGATCTTTATTCTCAAACGTCTGATCTTCGGCCTTGGTTCGGTCTCCGATCTGAACGGCGGTTATCCGTGGGGGATCTGGATCGCCTTCGACCTGCTGATCGGCACCGGTTTTGCCTGCGGCGGCTGGGCGCTGGCGTGGGCGGTCTATGTCTTCAACCGCGGCGATTACCATCCGCTGGTACGTCCGGCGCTGTTGTGCAGCCTGTTCGGTTACTCGCTGGGTGGGTTATCCATCACTATCGATGTTGGCCGTTACTGGAATCTGCCGTATTTCTATATTCCCGGATACTTCAACGTCAATTCGGTGCTGTTCGAAACGGCAGTCTGTATGACCATCTATATCGGCGTGATGGCGCTGGAATTTGCGCCTGCGCTGCTGGAAAGGCTGGGCTGGAAGGTCTCGCTGCGCCGTCTAAACAAGGTGATGTTTTTTATCATCGCCCTTGGCGCGCTGCTGCCGACGATGCACCAGTCATCGATGGGATCGCTGATGATTGCCGCCGGATACAAAGTCTATCCGCTGTGGCAAAGCTACGAAATGCTGCCGCTCTTCTCACTGCTGACTGCTTTTATTATGGGCTTTTCGATCGTTATCTTTGAAGGCTCCTTAATGCAGGCCAGCCTGCGCGGCAACGGCCCGGATGAGAAGCGCCTGTTCAATAAACTGATGGGCGTGCTAAGCGTCCTGCTGGCGCTGTTCCTGCTGCTGCGCGTCGGTGAAATCAGCTGGCGCGGCAAGTGGCATTACTCATTCGCCGGGGATTTTTACAGCCTGATATTCTGGCTGGAACTGGCACTGCTGGCTTTCCCGCTGCTGGCACTGCGCGTTTCCCGCTGGCGCAACGATTCCCGCGTTCTGTTCCTGGCCGCGCTCAGCATGCTGTTAGGTTGCGCGCTGTGGCGGCTCTCCTATTCGCTGCTGGCGTTCAATCCCGGCAACGGATACGGCTACTTCCCGACCGGGGAGGAGCTGTTGATCTCTATTGGTTTTGTGGCAATTGAAGTCTGTGCATACATCTTACTCATACGTCTGTTGCCGATTATTCCTCCGTTAAAAACACCTGCGCGACATGAGGCGAGCGAAGCATGAGTCAACGTATCACCATCGATCCGGTGACCCGCATTGAGGGTCATTTACGCATTGATTGCGAAATTGAAAACGGCGTTGTATCAAAGGCCTGGTCATCGGGCACCATGTGGCGCGGAATGGAAGAGATCGTGAAGGATCGCGATCCGCGCGATGCCTGGATCATCATGCAGCGTATTTGTGGTGTTTGTACCACCATTCACGCGATCGCCTCGGTGCGGGCAGTAGAAAGTGCGCTGAAGGTTAATGTGCCGCTGAATGCGCAGTACATCCGCAATATCATTCTTGCCGCGCACTCGATCCACGATCACATCGTCCACTTCTATCAGCTTTCAGCGCTCGACTGGGTGGATATCACCTCGGCATTGCAGGCCGATCCGGCAAAAGCCGCCGCGCTGCTGAAAGGGATCTCTGACTGGCCGCTGAACAGCGAAGGCGAGTTCAAAGCGGTGCAGGATAAGATCAAAGCGCTGGTTGCCAGCGGCCAGTTGGGTATTTTTGCCAACGGTTACTGGGGACATCCGGCAATGAAGTTACCGCCGGAAGTGAACCTGATAGCCGTCGCACACTACCTGCAGGCGCTGGAGTGCCAGCGCGATGCTAACCGCATTGTGGCGCTGCTCGGCGGCAAGTCACCGCATATCCAGAATCTGGCGGTCGGCGGTGTCGCCAACCCGATCAATCTCGACGGTATTGAAGTGCTGAACCTTGAACGCCTGATGTACCTGAAGTCGTTTATCGATCGCCTCGAAGGCTTTATTGAACAGGTTTATAAAGTCGATACCGCTGTCATTGCTGCGTTCTATCCCGAGTGGTTGTCGCTCGGCAAAGGCGCGGTAAATTACCTCAGTACGCCGGAATTCCCCACCGATGCGAAAAATGGCAGCTTCCTGTTCCCTGGCGGGTACATTGAAAACGCCGATCTCAGCACCTTCCGGGCGATCACCACCGGTGACGCTCCCTTTATGGTGAAAGGGATCCAGGAGAGCGCAAAACACGCCTGGTACAAAGACGAGGCGCCACAGGAGCCGTGGCAGGGCACGACATTACCGCAGTACACCGGTTGGCAGGAAGAGGGCAAATATTCCTGGGTGAAATCGCCTACCTTTTACGGCAAAACGGTGGAGGTTGGTCCGCTGGCTAATATGCTCTGCAAACTGGCGGCGAAGCACGAAACCACGGCGACGAAGCTGAATGATATTGTCGCTATCTACCAGAAACTGACCGGCAAAACGATCGCCGTGGCGCAGCTACATTCAACGCTGGGGCGCATTATTGGCCGCACCGTTCACGCCTGCGAACTGCACGGCGTGTTGCAAAATCAGTATCAGGCGCTGATCGATAATATCGGCAAAGGCGACATGCAAACCTATGCGAAAACCGACATTCCGCAGAGCGGCGAGTTTAAAGGCGTCGGCTTCCTGGAAGCGCCGCGCGGCATGCTTTCCCACTGGGTGGTGATCAAAGACGGTAAAATCGCGAACTATCAGGCGGTTGTACCCTCGACCTGGAATGCCGGGCCGCGCAACTTTAATGATGATGCCGGGCCGTACGAACTGTCGCTGGTGGGCACGCCGGTTGCGGACGTGCAAAAACCGCTGGAAGTGGTGCGCACCGTGCATTCGTTCGATCCCTGCATGTCCTGCGCAGTGCATGTGCTGGACGCGGATGGCAACGACGTTGTGTCGGTGAAGGTGCTGTGATGTCGATTTTAGTGCTGGGCGTCGGCAACATTTTATTGACCGACGAAGCGATTGGCGTACGGGTTGTGGAGGCGCTGGCGCAGCGCTTCCATCTGCCGGAAGAGGTTGAAGCGCTGGATGGCGGTACCGCCGGAATGGAATTGCTCGACGCGATGGCTAACCGCGATCACCTGATTATTGCCGACGCGATCGTCAGCCGGAAAAGCGAGCCTGGAAGGGTCGTCATCCTGCGTGATGACGAAGTGCCGACGCTGTTCAGCAATAAAATTTCCCCGCACCAGTTGGGGCTGGCGGACGTACTGTCGGCACTGCGTTTTACCGGTGAGTTTCCGGCGAAACTGACGCTGATTGGCGTTACGCCAGCCTCGCTGGAGCCGCATATCGGCATGACGCCAATCGTGGAAGCCAGCCTTGATAGCGCGCTGGCGGCGCTGATTGACGCGTTAGCTGAATCCGGCGTTGTGCTGACGCCACGGGAGACTGCTCATGCACAATGATGAATTACCAGGATTTGACGTTTCGCCGCACCGCGAAGTGCAGCAGGCTTTTAAGGCGATTGCCGCCCATGAAATGCAGGGGCTGCCGTTTGTGCACCCGCAAATGGACGTGTACGCCACGCCGTTTACTCTGTTTGAAAACCAGTGGCTTGGCTGCGTGTTGACGCCGTGGATGCTGAGTTTGCACATCTATCCCGGCCCGCAGCAATGCTGGCCGGTGCGGCGCGTCAGCGAGCGACTGGGGTTGCAACTGCCCTACGGCGAGATGACTTTTTCCGTTGGCGAATTACCGGCGCTGGGGCAGTACCTGAGTTGCTCCTTGATGTCGCCATTAACGCCCGATCTCAGTCCGCAGCAGGGCGTACAACTGGCGGATAACTGCCTGAAGATGGCGCTCTCGCTACCGGTAACGGATGCCAGCTTGAGCCGCCGCGCGCTGCTGTTCGGCCAGCGAGGCGCGCAGCATGCATGAGTTATCGCTGTGCCAGAATGCGGTGGAAATTATCGAACAGCAGGCGAAGCAGCATGGCGCGCAGCGCGTGACCGGCGTCTGGCTGGAAATCGGCGCGCTGGCCTGTATCGAAGAGAGCGCCCTGCGGTTCGGTTTCGATATTGCCTGTCGCGATACGCTGGCACAGGGGTGCGCGCTGCATATCATCCATAAACCCGCGCAAGCGTGGTGCTGGAACTGTAGTGCGTCGGTGGAGATCACCCGGCACGACGAGTGCCCGCGCTGTCACTGCCCGACGTTGCATATTGAGCACAGCGACGGCGTGAAGATCAAAAGTATTGAAGTGGAGTAAGACAACGATGTGTATAGGCGTACCGGGCCAGGTGGTGGCCGTTGGCGAAGATTTTCATCAACTGGCGCAGGTCGATGTGTGTGGTGTGCGTCGCGACGTTAATATCGCGCTGGTGTGCGAAGAATCGCCACAGCAATTGCTCGGCCAGTGGGTGCTGGTACATGTCGGTTTTGCTATGAGCATTATTGACGAGCAGGAGGCGCTGGCGACGCTTGCGGCGCTTCGGCAAATGGAGAGCGACGAGCTGGCGGCGGGATAAGAAACCGGGCGGCATTCCACCCGGTGTGGAAGATTAGGCGTTGCGTTTATCTTCGGTCTGCGTATCGAAATCGCTGGCGTCATGGCGCTCGTGCAACTGCTCGTTCGGCGCGCCGAACGTACGGTTAACGATGCGACCGCGTTTCACTGCCGGGCGGGCGAAAATCTCCTGTGCCCAGCGCTGCACATTTTTGTAGCTGCCCGCATCGAGGAATTCGGCGGCGTCATACACATTGCCAAGTACCACGTTGCCGTACCACGGCCAAATCGCCATATCGGCAATGGTGTACTCATCACCCGCAATGAATTTATGGTTGGCCAGTTGTTTATCCAGCACGTCCAACTGGCGTTTGGCTTCCATGGTAAAGCGGTTGATGGCGTACTCAATTTTAACCGGCGCATAGTTGTAGAAGTGGCCAAAACCGCCGCCGAGGAATGGCGCAGAGCCTTGTAACCAGAACAACCAGTTCAACGTTTCTGTGCGTCCTGCCGGATCTTTTGGCAGGAAGTGGCCGAATTTTTCTGCCAGATACAGCAGGATGGCACCGGATTCAAATACGCGCGTCGGCGGCGTCGTGCTGTGATCGCGCAGCGCCGGGATTTTGGAGTTCGGGTTGACGTCGACAAAACCGCTGGAGAATTGATCCCCTTCGCCGATACGAATCAGCCAGGCGTCGTACTCCGCCTCGCTAACCCCTTTTGCCAGCAGTTCTTCCAGCATGATCGTGACTTTCTGACCATTCGGCGTGCCGAGCGAATAGAGCTGGAGCGGATGTTTGCCCACCGGCAATGTTTTGTCGTGCGTCGGGCCGGAAACCGGGCGGTTGATATTCGCGAAAGCGCCGCCGCTGGATTTATCCCACGTCCAGACCTTCGGTGGCTGGTAGTTGTCTGACATTTTGGTCCGCCTTTTCGTTGATGTGTTGAAGTTCAGGTTAAGTGAGTATAAATGGTTGCGGGTTCAGGCAAGGATGCGCTGCGCCCAGACACTGATATCATCACCGCTGCCAAGATCGGCCTGCACCAGCCCATTGACCATAAAAGTTGGGGAAACATGAATGCCGTTCTGGCGCGCATATTTGCAGTGCCATTTGATTTCGGTTTGCAGCTCCGGACGGGCAAAAGCGTCTGCCAGTTTCACGCCACTGTAGTTTTCAATGCGCTCAATAATCTGCTGCGGTGTGGCATCCATATTCGGGCCGCTGCAATGATCCGTAAATTCAAACTCTTCACGATGATCGGCAACTGCACGCAGTACCTTATGCGCGGCGTTTTTGCCATCGGGTAGCGTCGAAGCCGCGAGGATACAGCGCACAATCACACCAGAGAAGAGATGCCAGGGCTGTGATTGCAGGCGAATTTTGACCGTCACGTTCTCTTCGCCGACAGTTTCTAACAGCGCTTCCAGTTTGTTAAACGCCCGGACGGAGAAGGGGCAGGTGGGTTCGATAAAGATCTCGAAAGTTCGGGGGCCGTGGCCCCAGCTTAGCGGTGCGGCATGTAAAGGTTGTTGACTCATGGTCACTCCTGCTGTTTTTCATTTTGTGAGAGTTTGAGAGTAGCAGCATGCCGCAGACGCGGGGAGTTCGTTTTGCGTCGGATGCGGTTATCGTGCGGTGTTCGACGGCCGTAGCATTTCCACACGCGAACGTTTTAACAATAAGAAATAAATACTGCTGTAATGTGCATAATTAATTTTTAAGAGATGACTTAAATAATATTTAACTTAGTAACTTCACCTTAACGTAAATTATTATATTATTGATCGGTATTTGCTTATTTAAATTTTGTCTGTAGCGCTGATTATTTCATCATTATTTGTTATTAATCCGTTTCTCTCTGCTGTCGATAATCGTTATGAGGGTTTTTTTTCGACTCAGATCGGAGGAGTCATTAGCGGATTATCTGGGTAACCATCAGCGGAGATAATGATGCAGGAGATTCAGGCGATTCAGGCAACCACGCACCTTGCCAATGCAACACAAGAAAGTACGGCGGCCAAAGCCGATCCACACACCACCAGTGAAAGCGGAGCGGGTAACAAATCTCATCAGGATGAAAGTACTAAAGTGACGCTCTCCAGCCGCGCCGAAAGCCATAAAGAGGCGAAGGCTATAAAGGCGGAGCAGCAGCTCGCAGAAAAGAAAGAAGTCGAAAATCATCAAATTGATTATTCGCTGGCGATGACCGGCATTCCGCAATTTGGTGGACGTCTGGTAACGGTTGTTAAATATCCTGACGGTAGTACGGAAATGATTGACGCCTTTTCCGGCAAAAAAGTAACACAACAGGAACTGGACATCGCCCGGGCCGAGAAAGAAAACAGCGAATATGTGCAACGCAAGCAGGAAGCCAAAAAAGTCGCGCAGGAAGTGCAGACATTCACGCCTGGAGAATCGCAGCCAACGGATCTGGAATAATCCTCTGGCGGTAAATTTGTAATAAAGGCAAAGGCTATTCAGAATTTATCCATAAAATATATCTTATATGTTATGGGTGGCCTGAGCTGAATATCATAGCTGTGTTGTTGTGTATTTAGTTTAAGTCAGTATCGGTGCCATTTTGCTTCAGCAATTTAATGCTGAGGATTGCGGCTGTCTGGCGTTTTGCTGCGAGAAAGGGCACATCGCTGCCGTTTTTGGGACGACAGAATGCGCCATTTACTTAGCATGCTTAATATTGGCTTTGTGAGGAATTTGCCGGGATAAACGGTGGGTTATTATGATGAAGATGAGTGGTACAGCCACATTAATTATGTGGTTAATTTCTACGGTATCTGGCGTTTGGTTTTGTTGTGTTTTTCTTTGTAGTCGGCAATTGCCTGATTGATGTTTTCTGTTTCGATAACATCGACCTTTTCATCATTAAAGAACACTTCATAGTGGCCGGATACATATTTAAAAGTGAAAATTTTCCCCTGATAGCGAACGCGTCTCTCCTTCACCGACAAGCCTCTGCTGCGCATAGCCACTTTTGCCATTGTATCTATCTTTTTATTTTTCATAGCTATTTTCTTTACCTTTTCAGGCTGTTATGCGATGCCTGTATTTTATTCCGCGTGTTCAGGTGCTAATTTGTTATCCTCTCAAAGAAAATCAACAGTTGCCAGAACCTCATGCTTAATAATAGATGAAATATTTCTGCGTAACTTAAGGTTGTCTTAATCTTAAGAATATCCTGTAGTTAATAACTGGAGGATTAATTTAGTTAACCACATTTTTATGGGATTTAATTTCGAAACGCTCTTTTTGATAATTATTTCGATTCTCATTTCACCTTTGCTAGTATTAAACTTCTGGCGGCTCGCATGCGCTGACTATTACACTTATTTTAAAAGGAATGAGGATGAAGAATCGCTTTTTGCCGTTCTGTTCAATCGCACTGGTCATCTCTTCGGTTTTCGCCGCGTCTGCGGCATCTGCCGCCAATAACGACGACGGGATCGTGGTGTACAACGCGCAGCACGAAAACCTGACAAAATCCTGGGTTGATGAATTCACCAAAGAAACGGGTATTAAAGTGACGCTGCGTAACGGTGGCGACACGGAACTGGGCAACCAGCTTGTTCAGGAAGGAAAGGTTTCTCCTGCTGATGTCTTCCTCACCGAAAACTCACCAGCAATGACGCTGGTCGATAATGCCAACCTGTTCGCGCCGCTGGATGCCGATACCCTGAAGCAGGTGCCAGCGCAGTTCCGCCCGGCGCATGGCCGCTGGATCGGTATTGCCGCGCGCAGCACGGTGTTTGTTTATAACCCGACAAAAATCAGCGCGGCGCAGCTTCCGGCATCGATAATGGATTTAGCCAAACCGGAATGGAAAGGCCGTTGGGCGGCATCTCCGTCAGGCGCAGACTTCCAGGCGATTGTCAGCGCGATGCTCACGCTGAAAGGCGAAAAGGCCACGCTCGACTGGCTGAAAGCCATGAAAACTAATTTCGTGCCTTATAAAGGTAACAGCACCGTCTTAAAAGCGGTGAATGCAGGGCAGATTGATGGCGGCGTTATCTACCACTACTACTACTTTGTTGATCAGGCCAAAACCGGCGAGAACAGCAAAAACACCCAGCTTTACTACTTTAAGCATCAGGATCCGGGCGCTTTCGTCAGCATTTCCGGCGGTGGTGTTTTAGCCTCCAGTAAGCACCAGAAACAGGCGCAGGCCTTCATCAAGTGGATCACCGGTAAAACCGGGCAGGATATGCTGCGTACCAATACCGCTTTTGAATATGCCGTCGGTGCGGGCGCGGTTTCCAACGCGAAATTGGTGCCGCTGAATCAACTGGATGCGCCAAAGGTCGAGCCTTCTGCGCTGAATAGCAAAAAAGTGAGCGAGTTAATGACCGAGGCCGGTCTCCTGTAATTGCGGTATGAATGAGCGTCTTATGTCCAGTTTGAGTCTTCCGGCGACACGCCGCGCGGCCAGCCAAACCGTCCGGCGCCGCCCTTCCGGGGTGCTGGTGGTATTAGCCACTTTTGCGGCACTGCTTGCTTTACTGCCCGTGGGATTTGTTATTGGGGTGGGTATTGATACCGGGTGGCCAACGGTGAAGGCGCTCATTTTCCGCCCGCGCGTTGGCGAGCTGCTCAACAACACCTTTTTGCTGATTGCCTGCGCTGTTCCGGCCTGTGTGGCGGCAGGAATTGCCATGGCCTGGTTGACGGAGCGAACCACGCTGCCTGGGCGACGCGTCTGGTCGCTGCTGGCCGTTGCGCCGCTGGCGATCCCGGCGTTTGTGCAAAGTTATGCCTGGGTCAGCGTCGCGCCGGGTTTCAATGGTTTGCCCGCCGCCGTTTTTCTCGCGGTGCTGGCCTATTTTCCCTTTATTTATATGCCGGTAGCCGCCGTATTACGTCGGCTGGATCCGGGTCTTGAAGATGTAGCCGCCTCGCTGGGCACACCGCCGTGGCGCATCTTTTTCCGCGTGGTTTTGCCGCAACTCAAGCTGGCGATTTGCGGCGGCGCGCTGCTGGTTGCGCTGCATTTACTGGCGGAATATGGCCTGTTCGTGATGATCCGTTTTGATACCTTCACCACCGCCATTTATGACCAGTTTCAATCCACCTTTAGCGGTCCGGCTGCCAACATGCTGGCGGGCGTGCTCGCCCTCTGCTGTCTGGCGTTGCTATTACTGGAGACCGCCGCGCGCGGTAAAGCGCGTTATGCTCGCGTCGGCGCAGGCGCGGCGCGTAAACAGCACCGCGTTGTGCTTGGCCGCGGGAGTTCAGCGTGTGGATTCGCGCTGATGCTGGTGATGGCGATCCTTGCGCTCGGTACGCCGATGATAGTGCTCGCCCGCTGGCTGTGGCTTGGCGGGTTGGCGAACTGGTCCAGCGCCGATTTGTGGCTCTCTCTGCGTCAGACGTTATTTCTGGCATTTTGCGGCGCGCTGCTGACAACGGCATTTGCGCTGCCGACGGCCTGGCTTGCGGTGCGCCATCCGCGTCCGCTGATTCGCGTGCTGGAGGGATGTAACTACGTCACCAGTTCGCTGCCGGGCATTGTTGTCGCGCTGGCGCTGGTCACCGTCACCATTCATTACGCAAGGCCAATCTACCAGACTGAAGTGACGCTGTTTCTGGCGTATATGCTGATGCTGATGCCCAGAGCGCTCATCAATCTGCGCGCCGGGATTGCGCAAGCGCCAGTGGAACTGGAACAGGTGGCGCAAAGCCTTGGTACTTCACCCGGCAGAGCGCTGCTGAGCGTCACGCTGCGGCTGGCGGCTCCTGGTGCTGCGGCGGCTGCAGCGCTGGTCTTTCTCGGTGTCAGCAATGAACTGACCGCCACGCTGCTGCTTTCACCCCTTGGTACCCGCACGCTGGCGACCGGTTTCTGGGCGCTCACCAGCGAGATCGATTATGTTGCGGCCTCACCTTACGCGCTGCTGATGATTTTGATTTCCCTGCCGTTGACCGGCCTTCTTTATAAGCAATCACAAAAACTGTCGGGTCTTTAAGATGTTAGAACTGAGCAATATTTCCAAATCCTTTGGCTCCGCACATGTGCTGGACAGTGTGAACCTGCTTATTCCTCCCGGCAGCCGTACGGCGATTGTTGGCCCGTCTGGCTCGGGGAAAACCACGTTATTGCGGTTGATTGCCGGGTTTGAGCGGCCGGACAGCGGACAGATAATGATGCACGGAAAGCCGCTATTTGCTGGCGATCAGTTTGTTCCCGCTCATCAACGTAAAATTGGTTTTGTTCCGCAAGAAGGTGCGTTGTTCCCGCATTTGCGCGTGGGGGAAAACATTGCCTGGGGGCTGAGCGGCTCCCGTCATGAGAAGCGTGCGCGCGTGGATGCGTTAATGGCAATGGTGTCGCTGGATAGCAAACTGGCCCAGCGCTGGCCGCATGAGATCTCCGGCGGTCAACAGCAGCGCGTTGCTCTGGCGCGTGCGCTGGCGCAACAACCGGCGCTGATGCTGCTCGATGAGCCTTTCTCCGCGCTTGATACCGGTTTGCGTGCCGCCACGCGTAAAGCGACGGCAGATTTACTCACTCAGGCGGGTGTGGCGTCGATTCTGGTCACTCACGATCAGAAAGAGGCACTGTCATTCGCCAGCCAGATTGCGGTGATTCGTCACGGGCGCTTTGCCCAGATTGGCTCGCCCTTTGAGGTCTATTCGCAGCCTGCGGATGAAGAAACGGCGCTGTTTTTAGGCGACGCGCTGATTCTTCCTGCCGAGGTGACGCAAGGGAAAGCGCGCTGCCAGCTTGGCGACATTCCGGTTGATGATGTATCTGCTTCCGGCACGCGGCGCATTATGCTGCGTCCGGAGCAAATCAGCGTCGAGCCGTGCGATAGCGCAGCAGGGCTGCCGCAGGCGCACATTGTGGATATCGATTTCGTGGGTTATCTCTCCGCGCTGACGCTCGCTTTTGCGCATACAGATGAACGCATCACCGTGCAGACCGTTACCCGGCCAGGCTGGTTGCCGGGTATGAAGGTCAATATCCAGATTAACGGCTGCGCGCGCGTGTTTGCTTTGTGATCTCCCGCCCGCTTTGCTGCGGGCTTGTTTGCCATCTGTCATATTTTTGAATCCGATCTCAAAACGATGTTTTTTAATGTGTAAAACTTCGTTTCGTTTTTATCTCTATAATAATTAACACCTTCTTTTAGCGGGATATGCATTGCGCGCTCCGGCATTTTGTTAAGTTCGCATTTTCCAGGAAACAGAAATTTTCAATTACACCGGGCTGTAAGGCCGGGAGGATCTGTTTCAGGAGAATACCTATGCAATACCCTCTGGGATTTACTGCGCTGTTGGGCTGTCTGCCCGTAATGGCAAATGCTGTCACGCTGGTGGCCCGGCAAATTCGCCAGACACCTTCGTTGTGCGTGCTGACTGACACACTGAAAAACGAAGGAGAGTTTTGATGAAGACACTGCGCTATTCCGTGCTGTTGCTGGCCTGTATTGGTGCCAGCCCGTTCGCTGCGCTGGCAGAAGAGTGGAACGCGGTCGTTTCCGCCACACCGCAGGCGGGCGAGTTTGCCACCATCAGCCAGGCGTTGGCCGCTGCGCCGAAAAGCGGTACGCCGTGGCGCATTCTGATCAAAGAGGGACGCTGGAACGAGCGGCTGGTGATTGAAAAACCGGTCACGCTGGTGGGGCAGTCAAAAGATCGGACGCAGATTGAAGCGAATACCCCGGCGGGCGCGCTGGATGCCAGCGGGAAAAAGTGGGGAACCGGGCGTACCAGTACGGTGGAGATCCGCGCCACTGGCGTGACGATCGAGAACCTGACCATCCGCAACAGCTTTGATTTTCCGGCCAATGCCGCGCTGGCGGATACCGATCCGAAAAAACTGAAAGATACGCAGGCGGTAGCGCTGATGATTTCAGAAGGTGCAGATAAGGCACGTTTCCGCCATGTCCGGCTGGAGGGGTATCAGGACACGTTCTACAGCAAAAGCGGCAGCCGCAGTTATTTCACCGATTGTGAAGTTAGCGGTCATGTCGATTTTATCTTTGGCCCTGGCATTGCGGTGTTTGACCGCTGCGACATTATTGCCCGCAACCGCAATGATATCGACCCGCCGTACGGCTATATCACCGCGCCCGCCACCCAACAGGATCAGAAATTTGGCCTGTTTATTA
Source organism: Jatropha multifida (assembly GCA_948099535.1). Lineage (NCBI taxonomy): Eukaryota > Viridiplantae > Streptophyta > Magnoliopsida > Malpighiales > Euphorbiaceae > Jatropha > Jatropha multifida. Next base: position 13,694 of record CANUEX010134179.1, read on the forward strand.
TCAACAGTAAATTAAGCAAAGAGCCGGGCGTGCCGGCAAACAGCTTTGCGCTTGGGCGTCCGTGGCATCCAACCACTGAATTCAGTGACGGGCGTTATGCCGATCCGCATGCCATTGGCCTGGCGGCATTTATTCACTGCGAGATTGATGACCATATTTACGGCTGGGACAAAATGTCCGGCAAAGATAAAGCCGGGAATAAAATCTGGTTCTACCCGGAAGATAGCCGTTTTTATGAATCCGATAATCGCGGGCCTGGCGCCGGGCAGGGCGGCGCGCGCTACCAGCTCACGAAGGCGAACGCAGCGCAATACAGCCTGGCTGCGATTTTCGATGGCTGGGATAAAACCCTGCTGGAGTAAATTTTCAGGCATTGTCCCCGGCAACGGGGGCAATTTTCGTTATCAGTTGCCGTATTTAACGTTAAAGCCCAGCGCATCACCAACCGTGTCGTATTCGCGGAAATTAAAAATAAGCGGCTTCCATTGGGTGGAATCGACAATGCCGTTTTCACCTAAGAGTGGGTTTTCTACCCACAGATTGACAATATCCAGCTCGGCGAGAATAAAACGGCCTTTATCGCTGATGGACACTAAACGGCATTCCGCCTGAATCGGGCATTCAGCAATGCGCGGCGGCGCCACGTCAATTGAGGCTTCCGCAGTCAACCCGGCTTTGGCGAATTTATCATGGCAAATTTCCACGCCCCATTTGGTCTGGTTTTCCGACAGCGTATCGCCGCCAGTCAGCCTGCCAACCTGCTCGACTTTCTCCCACAGGGTATGATCGGGAATATTGATGACCGCATCGGAACCGGCAATTAAATTGCTGTGTGTTTTGCTACCTTTACTTATTCCAATAATAATTTTCTCGCCAAGTGAAATTGATGATGAAGCTGCGCAAATATTATTTTTCCCTTCGCTATCTTGCGTTGTGACCATAAAAACGGGAAAGCCGTAATAGAATGAATTGAGTTTTGATTTGCTTTTCATTGTCCCTTTTCTCTTATATTTAAAGCCGTAATGAGACTATTTTTCACCCTGTTGATGGTCTTTTACAATAACCCTTTTTGAGTAGCGAAAATTAGCAAGAAATAACCACTAAAAAAAGTAGTCTACAAATCATAAAAGAGGTATATGATATGCAACATATGCTTTTCCCCCTCCCGGTGAGCTCCGCTTGCTGAGAACTTTGAGGATGAAACATGCAACGTATCACCATACCCGCAAACTATGTTCACACTCGTACGACGCCATTCTGGACGAAAGAAACCGCCCCGGCGTCTATCTGGAAACGCCATCTGGACGCCGGTACCCGGCAGGGTGTTTACCCGCGACTGAGCGTGTCGCAAGGGGCGATCCGCTATAACGGTTACGCGGATGAAACCAGCCCGCAGCCGGTGGAAACCGTGACGATCGATGCCGGGGAATTTGCCGTCTTTCCGCCGGAAAAATGGCACAACATTGAAGCATTAACCGACGACACAATATTTAGCGTCGATTTCTATGTTGACCCGAAAATTTTGCTGGAAGAGTGAGATATTTATCATGACGACTGAAAATAAAGGATATTCTTTAGCGGTTTCTCATTCCGGCAAGCATGAAACGAAAGAAAAAATATGGCTGAAGCCGATGTCGTTATATGTACCGGATGTCGCCGCAGAAGCGGTTGCGGAGCTGACTTCTGGGTTTAGCGAAAATAACAGTGAATATGTTCTGACGGTCACGAACAATAATAATGGCGTTTCTGTTGATAAAGAATTTTCCAGCCTTGAAGCGTTGAAAGATCCGCTTAATGCCGCCGATTCGGTAAAAGAGTTGATTAACATTGTCCGTGGTTACGAATCGGATGAAGAAACCAATGTGTGCGGCTGGTAATACGACACTTCAGGAGGTTCACGATGGCATATCAAATTCCGGTTCACTTCCGCCATACCCGCTCCACGCCTTTCTGGACGAAAGAGACGGTACCGCAGGCGCTGCTCACCCATCACAATACGAAAAAGGGCGTTTATGGCCGTTTATCGGTAATGCAGGGCGCGGTGAAGTATTTCGGTTTTGCCGGTGAGTACGACACCACGCCGGAAGTGGAAGTGGTGATTGAGGCCGGGCACTTTGGCATCAGCCCGCCGCAATACTGGCATCATATTGAATTACTTACCGATGATACGTACTTCAATATCGATTTCTTTGCCGATCCGCACGAAGCGCTGGAAGGAAAAGGGATCGGTCAGGTGGTCAATACGCATCGCAGCTAAATGCCACGCGCCCGGCGCAGACCGGGCGTTTTTGTTCAGAAGGTATCAATAAACCGCTTCACCGCCGGTGAACGCTCGAATTTTCTCCATGCCAGCGCCACGTCTGTTTTCAACACTTCACCTTTGATGCGGTGGAACGTCACCAGCGGATGACTAAAGCAGGACATGGATTGCGGGACAATGGCGAAACCAAATCCTGCGCTGACCATGCTCAGCGATGAAGAAAATTGCGATGCCTGCTGCGGGTGGCTCATATTAATGCCGGCGCGCAGACAGGCGTTGTAAATCAGTTCGTACAGCCCTGGCGCCACCGCCTGCGGGAAGATCACCAAAGGCGTATCACGCAGCTCCGACAGCGCGAGATCGGCTTCATCAGCCAGCGGATGTGAGCGGTGTAACGCAATCAGCATCGGCTCTTCATCAATCAATTTCAGATTAAAGATTTTGCTGTTTTCACAGGGCAGGCGCACAAAAGCGACATCGATCAGCCCTTCATCCAGCTCCTGCATGAGCGTCGCCATATTGTCCTCTTTCTGATGGAGCATGACCTGCGGATAGTCATGCTGAAACTGGCGCAGCACGGCAAAAATGCGGATGTGAAAAGCGTTGGAACTGGTCACGCCGAGATAGAGTTTGCCGTTGATCCCCCGCGCGATACCTTTGGCTTTTTCCAGTGCGGCATCACTTAAGGCGAGGATCTGGCAGGCATCTTCGTAGAAGGCTTCGCCCGCCTCGGTAAGCTCCACACCACGCGTTAAACGGTGAAATAACGGCGTCCCCACTTCCTGCTCAAGACGGCGAATTTGCTGGCTCAGCGGCGGCTGCGACATGCCCAGCATTTCTGCCGCGCGGGTGAAATGTTGCGTCTGCGCAACGGCGACAAAATAGCGTAGATAACGAAGTTCCATATCGAAAACATCTCAAACCTTGATGGTTTGTATATTGGAATCTCTCGCTGAAGCGAGTCAATATTTAATCAGCTTTTCTAAAGGTCTACTCAATGAGGTATTAGAGGATGACTAATCTAAATGATTGTTCCTGCAAAGAAAATTTAAGTGAAACAATTCGTGCTTTTTCTAAAAGCAAACCTGAATGTGTGATATATCAAACATCGCTAATGAGTGCGCTATTAAGTGGGGTTTACGAAGGAAATACCACGATTAAGGATTTACTCAATCACGGCGACTTTGGACTCGGCACGTTTAATGAACTGGATGGCGAACTGATTGCCTTCAACAGCGAAGTCTATCAGTTGCGTGCAGATGGCAGCGCCAGGGAGGCGCGCCCGGATCAAAAAACACCGTTCGCCGTGATGACCTGGTTCCGGCCGAGCTACAGCCAGCAGTTCGATGCTCCCGTCAGCCGACAACAACTGCACGAGATCATTGATAAACAGATTCCTTCCGACAACCTCTTTTGCGCCCTGCGCATTGAGGGCCATTTTCGCCACGCGCACACCCGCACCGTGCCGCGCCAGACGCCACCTTATCGGGCGATGACCGACGTACTCGACGATCAGCCGGTCTTTCGCTTTAACAGCCGCGCGGGCGTATTGGTTGGTTTCCGCACACCGCAGCATATGCAGGGAATCAATGTTGCCGGTTATCACGAACACTTTATTACCGACGATCGACGCGGCGGTGGTCATTTGCTGGATTATCAGTTGGATCACGGCACGTTGACCTTCGGTGAGATTCACAAACTGATGGTTGATTTGCCAGCGGATGAGGCGTTTCTTCAGGCCGATCTGCACCCGGATAATCTCGATGCCGCAATTCGTTCGGTAGAGAGCTGAGACACGGACAAAGGAGTGACTAATGAGCAATGAAAACCATACGCAGCAGTGGGCGCATGGCGCCGACATGGTGGTGAAACAACTGGAAGCTCAGGGCGTTAAACAGGTTTTCGGCATTCCAGGCGCGAAAATCGATAAAGTTTTTGACTCCCTTCTGGATTCATCCATCCAAATAATTCCGGTTCGTCACGAAGCCAATGCCGCCTTTATGGCGGGTGCAGTCGGACGTATTACCGGCAAGGCGGGTGTGGCGCTAGTCACCTCCGGGCCCGGCTGCTCCAACCTTATCACCGGCATGGCGACCGCGAACAGCGAAGGCGATCCGGTGGTGGCGCTGGGCGGCGCGGTTAAACGCGCCGACAAAGCCAAACTGGTGCACCAAAGCATGGATACCGTCGCGATGTTTAGCCCGGTAACCAAATACGCCGTGGAAGTCCCTTCTTCTGATGCCATTGCAGAAGTGGTGTCGAATGCGTTTCGCGCCGCAGAGCAGGGGCGCCCGGGCAGCGCTTTTGTCAGCCTTCCGCAGGATATTGCCGATCAACCCGCCAGCGGCGCGATCCTGCCTGCCGGCTCGCCTCCTGCGTTAGGCGCTGCGCCGGATGCGATGATCAACGACGTGGCAAAAATGATCGCCGCGGCGGAAAACCCGGTGTTTCTGCTGGGGCTGATGGCCAGCCGACAGGAGAATATCGAGGCGCTGCATCTGCTGCTGGAAAAAAGCCACATTCCGGTCACCAGTACTTACCAGGCGGCAGGCGCAGTCAACCAGCAACATTTCAGCCGTTTCGCCGGACGCGTTGGCTTATTCAATAACCAGGCCGGGGATCGGCTTCTGCATCTGGCGGATCTGGTTATCTGTATTGGTTACAGCCCGGTGGAATATGAACCTGCGATGTGGAACACCGGCAACGCCAGACTGGTGCATATTGATGTGCTGCCCGCCTATGAAGAGCGCAACTATATTCCGGACGTTGAGCTGATTGGCGACATCGCCAGCACGCTGGACAAACTGGCGGCGAAGATTGAAAAACCGCTGATCCTCACCCCGCGCGCGTCGGAGATTTTGATTGATCGCTGCAACCAGCGCGATTTGCTCAATCGCAAAGGCGCGCAGCTTAACCAGTTTGCCATTCATCCGCTGCGCATTGTGCGGGCGATGCAGGACATCGTGAATAACGACGTGACGCTGACAGTCGATATGGGCAGTTTTCACATCTGGATCGCCCGCTATCTCTATAGCTTCCGCGCTCGCCAGATGATGATTTCTAACGGTCAACAGACGATGGGCGTCTCACTGCCGTGGGCGATTGGCGCCTGGCTGGTTAACCCCGGGCGCAAAGTGGTGTCGGTTTCCGGCGATGGCGGTTTTCTGCAATCCAGCATGGAGCTGGAAACCGCTGTGCGTCTCGGCGCGAATGTGTTGCACATCATCTGGGTGGATAACGCCTACAACATGGTGGCGATTCAGGAAGAGAAAAAATACCAGCGTCTCTCCGGGGTGAATTTCGGCCCGGTGGATTTTAAAGCCTATGCCGAAGCATTTGGCGCGAAAGGTTTTGCCGTCGGGAGCACGGCGGAACTTGAACCGACACTGCGTGCAGCGATGGACACAGAGGGCCCGGCAGTCGTCGCCATTCCGGTGGATTACAGCGATAACCCGCTGTTGATGGGCCAGCTCAACCTTAACCAGATTCTTTGAATAACCAAGGAGAAGTGATGAAAAAAGTCGCATTCGTGACCGGCGCCGGTCAGGGAATTGGTAAAGCCATTGCGCTGCGTCTGGCGAAAGATGGTTTTGCCGTCGCCGTTGCCGACTATAACGCCGCCACCGCCAAAGCCGTGGCCGACGAGATCAATAGCCATCAGGGCAGCGCGATTGCTGTAACAGTAGATGTTTCCGATCGCGAACAGGTTTTTGCCGCGGTGGAAGAGGCCAGAAGCAAGCTAAAAGGCTTTGATGTCATCGTCAATAACGCAGGCGTTGCGCCTTCAACCCCCATTGAATCGATCACCCCGGAAGTGGTGGATAAGGTTTATAACATCAATGTTAAAGGTGTGATTTGGGGGATTCAGGCTGCGGTCAGCGCTTTTAAAGCGGAAAAACACGGTGGCAAAATCATCAATGCCTGCTCGCAGGCGGGGCATGTCGGCAACCCGGAACTGGCGGTCTACAGTTCGAGCAAATTCGCCGTGCGCGGTTTAACCCAGACCGCCGCGCGCGATCTGGCGCCGCTGGGCATTACGGTTAACGGTTACTGTCCGGGGATTGTGAAAACCCCGATGTGGGCCGAAATCGATCGCCAGGTCTCTGATGCCGCGGGCAAACCGCTCGGTTACGGCACCGAACAGTTCGCCAAACGCATCACGCTTGGGCGCTTGTCAGAACCCGAAGATGTGGCAGCTTGCGTCTCATATCTTGCAGGGCCGGATTCAGACTATATGACCGGTCAGTCCCTGCTGATTGATGGTGGTATGGTATTTAACTAATACGTTTGATGGCTCGGACACAGCCTTGCCTCTGCGATCGTGCAGGGGCTTTTTTATATCCCGCAATGAAGGTCATTCTCATCAACAAACACTGTTAGCGACAATGATCTGCTGTGGTATATGCGATTTTCGGCAATCCAGCGCAAAAATTCTCGTTTTGGTTATGGAAGCGTTTGCGCTTAACTGAAAAGGTCAACCTTAGCCGGAGAACTCGCGGATGAAGAAAATATTGCAACAGTGGCTTGAGCGCCTTGCTCCCGTGCTGCCTGTACACGTGGAGGAAGGGGAATATGATTCTGGTCGCCATGTGGCGCTGATGATCCCATTCGGCCTGCTCTACGGCCTTGATTATCATCCATCTGTATGGATTTACGATGAAAAATGAGCGCTTCCATCTGGTGATGCGCTACAGCTACTGGAATGAACTGTGCGTACCGGATTAGAACCCGCCCTAAAACAGGCGGGTTTTTTATTTTCTTACCCCGCCAAAATCCATTTTGAAATTGCGTTTCACCTCTCATTTCCGTCTTTTTAAGGGATTTTTTTCTGTACCCTTCGCCCCCGGTCACAATTCAGACACCTTATCTTGTATGGTAGTAGACATAAAAACCGTAAGGGAGATACCGTGAAAGCCGTGATGTATTTGCCTTAACGATCCCGGCTTTACGCTGGACATGGTTGAATGAAGATTCGCTTATGGAGTTTTGATGTCCATGAAAAATAAACAACAAACTCATTGGGTTAACGGTTTCCCGCTGGCGGGTAAGCTGCATAAACGCGGAGAGACGCTATGATCCGCAAAAACCGGAAAGTCACTATTCCCGTCAGTATCGGCTATGGCATGACGGATATTATGGGCGGCGGCGCATTTACCGTTATTGGTGCATGGTTACTCTTTTTCTATACCACCTTTGTTGGCCTGTCACCGATTGAAGCGGCTTCGATTGTGGCGATTGCCCGTATTGTTGATGCTATCGTCAGCTTATTTATGGGGCGCTTCACCGACCACTTTTACAAAAACTATTTCGGCAAGAAATTTGGCCGCCGCCGGTTTTTCTTGCTAATCGGCGCACCATTAATGCTGGTTTATATTTTGTTATGGCTCGACGGGATGAATTTTCTCTTTTATCTCGCCGTGTACCTGGCATTTGAAGTGATCGCGGCAATGGTGCTTATTCCCTGGGAAACGCTGCCCTCGGAAATGACCAAAGATTTTAATGAACGCACTAAACTTTCCACCTGTCGTATGTTTCTTTCCGCTGCCGGTACATTCCTCGCCACGTTTATTCCCGGCGTGTTGATTGGCTGGCTGGGGGAGAAAAATGCCGATGCCTATCTGATTAACGGTATCGTTTTTGCCGTGCTGTTTATGCTCTGTGTGTTTATTTCCTGGCGAGTCACCTGGGAACGTGAATTAACGCCGGAAATGCTGGCGGAGATGGAAAAAGGCTACCAGCCGACCAGCGCGAGCCAGAAATTGCAGGCGTTTTTCACCCTGTTTAAAGATTACGCTTCAACGCTTAAAGTGCGGGCTTTTCGTAAACATCTGGCTATCTATCTGTTCTCATTTACGGCAAAAGATGTCTATAACACAGTGTTTGTTTTCTTCTGTGTCTACTGCCTGCACGTCTCCTCTTCACTGGCGGGAACCCTGTTGTCGATGAGTATCGTCGGGCTGCCGGTAACGCTGGCGGCGGGTGTGGCGATGATTAAATATGGCCCATCGCGGCTTTATGTTTTCGCCTACAGCGTAATGATCCTGTGTCTGGGCGGTTTCTTCCTGGTGTACCAGTTCCCGACGGAGAACAAGGTGCTATTGCTGGTGATTCTTGCCGGGGTGTATCAGGTTGGCCGCTGTGTGCTGGAGTTCACGCCGTGGAACGTTTTCCCGTTCATTCCGGATATTGACGAAATGATTTCCGGCCAGCGCCGGGAAGGGCTGTTTGCCGCCGTAATGACCTTCTCACGCAAAACCACCGTCGCGATTGCCACCTTTATTGTCGGTCTGTTACTGCAAAGCGGTGGTTTCGTTAAAGGCAGCCAGGTACAGCCGCAGGAAGCGGTGACCACCATTGTGATGCTGCTGTTTGTCGGCACCGTTGGGTTATTGCTGGTGGCATTGTGGCAGGCGCTGACATTTCATTTGAACAAGCGCACGCACAAGATTTTCGTTGATGAACTCGATCGTCTGAAGGCGAACGGTCTGAAACAGAATGTTGCGCCGCAAGCGCGGGCGGTGGTGGAAGATCTGACCGGTTATACCTATGAAAAACTGTGGTGTAAAGATTCTGCGGGCCAGTCTGAACCGGTCACGCTAAATAACGCGATAGCACTGCGGAAATAACAAGTGTAAGTAAAGACCCGCCCGGAAAATAACAGGATGGAAAGTCTTCCGGGCGGCGATAAATATCGTCAGCGCCGTCAGTCGCGAATTGTAACGATACGGTCATGTGTAGAAAAATACGCTTACACTCTTTTGGGGCTTTTGTCATATAGCTGCGATTTTTTCACTATCTAATAATCCCCGGCTACTGCAACTTCGCCCAATCTGTGATTGCCGGGTTGCACATTTTAACCCTTAGGTTAATTTCATTTTTATTTTGCTTTTCATTCACTCCTCCGGGTAATTGCCCGGAGGTTTTTTTCTGCTGATTGATACCGCTCTATTTTTTGTCATGACACAAAATTGTCATATAAGCGCTCTATCCTTCCCTCCGTCCGCAAAATTATTCAAAAATCTATCAACTTTTTCGTTTTTGGAGAGATTATGGCAACGTTTAATGCATCTGTTCGCCTGATGGCCGCAGCACTTGCGCTTTCTACGACTACCGTTTTCGCAGCAACCAATGTCACTGGCGCAGGCGGTACCTTCCCGGCCCCGGTATACGCAAAGTGGGCCGCTGAATATCAGAAACAAGTGGGTTCTCAGGTCAACTACCAGGGAATTGGTTCGTCTGGTGGTATCAAACAGATCATTGCAAAAACCGTTGATTTTGGCGCATCCGACGCCCCGATGAGCGATGAAGATTTGGCAAAAAATGGCCTGTTCCAGTTTCCGACTGTGATTGGCGGTGTGGTGCTGGCAGTGAACATCCCGGGCGTAAAATCCGGCGAGCTGACTCTGGATGGTAAAACGCTGGGTGATATCTACCTGGGCACCATCAAAAAATGGAACGATCCGGAAATCACTAAGCTGAACCCAAAAGTAAAACTGCCGGACACCAATATCAACGTTGTGCGTCGTGCAGATGGCTCCGGCACGTCATTCGTCTTCACCAGCTACCTGTCTAAAGTGAACGCAGACTGGGCAAGCAAAATTGGTAAAGGTTCAACCGTTAACTGGCCAGTCGGTCTCGGTGGTAAAGGCAACGATGGCGTAGCCGCTTTCGTACAGCGTCTGCCTGGTTCCATTGGTTACGTGGAATACGCCTATGCCAAACAGAACAACCTGACCTGGACCAAACTGTTTGATGCCGACGGTAAAGTGGTTGAACCGTCGCAGCAGAGCTTCAGTAACAGCGCCAAAGGGGCTGACTGGAGCAAATCTTTCGCCCAGGATCTGACCTTCCAGAAAGGCAAAGACGCGTGGCCGATCTCCTCCACGACCTTTATCCTGGTCTACAAAAAACAGGATGACGCAGCGAAAGGCGCAGAAGTGCTGAAATTCTTCGACTGGTCTTACAAAAACGGTAACGCGATTGCGAGCAGCCTCGATTATGCGCCGCTGCCGGAGTCTGTAACCAGCCAGGTTCGTGCCGCCTGGAAAGCGAATGTCAAAGACGCTTCGGGTAAAGCGCTGTTCTAATTTTTTATCACCACGGGAAAAGCCCGATACTTGCGTACCGGGCTTTTTTATTGTCAATGCTCGCTATTAACGAGCGCTTTCAAGCTTCCAGAGTGCCGGAACGCTGACCGGATCCCAGCCGACAATAGCGCTATGCGCTTGCAGGCAGGAATAGGTTTTGCCGTTGAACGACACGCGATCGCCGACTTTATATACGGCACCCTCTGCCCATGGCGTAACATCACCCGGCGCTGGCGTTTCTTCCGCATCATCCGCTAGCGTTTTCACATTCAGCGAAGCGCTGAGGTCGGACACTAAACCGTTGCTGAACTCTGCTGCGACCTGGTAAACGTATGCAGTGCCTGGCTTCAGATTGTTGTCGGTAAACGACTCTGACTGCGGGCTTTCGAGCAGCTCGCCATTACGGTATACCTGATAGCGAGCGACATCACCGGCCACTTTTTTCCAGCTTAAGGTCACAGTGGTGGTGGTGATATTGCTGGCCTGAACGTTCTGCGGAATGCCCGGTTTTTCGGACGGGGTTTCATCCCCTTCCTGGCTGATCGAGCACTGGCCATTCTCCTGCTGAATGAAAAGATGCACCGGTGCCGTGCCGTCCAGGCTGCTGAGCTGATCCTGGATCAGCGTTGCACAATCCATACCTGCGCCATTTTCAAATGCGGCCTGCTGCACCTGGCTACCCGGCATCAGCGCGATTTTAGCGTTCGGCTCCAGCCAGTCGTGCGAGACGATCGTACCCACATTATCCGCCACGGAGAGGAACAGACGTTGGTCGTCACTGTTAGTCAGCGTAGAAACCAGCGACTCGTCAATAGGGCTCTTCTCGGCGAACTGGGTGACCGGCAGTTCCACCATCAGCGCTTCCAGAACTTTGGCAAAATCGTGAGACCAGGAAATCTCGCCGTTTTTCGCCAGTTCATCGAAGCGGGCCATCGCGGCAGGCTTGGCTTTCGCCATCTCCGCATTGCTGTAGAAACCATAGCGGGCCAGCAGGTCAAAGTAGTTGCTGACATCAAGGCGCGTCAGTTGCGTTTCATAGCGGGTTTCTTCTTTCAGGCTTGCTTCGTTAAGCATTTGAGTGACATATGGGATCTGGCGAATATAGCGAGTCCCGAAATCATTCAACTGAACGAAACAGGCCGGATCGCTTTCCAGATGGTCTGTCAGAGCCATACAATGCTGGAAACTTTGCTCGCTTTTCAGCAGCAATTCTTTAACGGAATAGGGGCCACGGTTGTACATGTAGCTCATTACCATCGCTAATGTATCTTTATCCTTACTGTCCTGAATAAAGTCCTGAATACGCACTGTCGTATCGGTCTTATTTTTATCCCACGGCAGAGAACCGGTGTTAATCCCAATCACCGAACCGTTATAAAAGCCGCTGGTTACGGCTGAACCAATAATATTGCGTGCCGGGCCGGAGAAGGAGTCGAGGATTTTTTTCGGTTGCATCATACCAAAAATACGCGGGAAACCGCCGCCGCCAGTTCCCTGTAATTCACTCCAGGCGCTGCCCGGATATTCAATTTGTAGGACGCCGTCATCTCCTTCTTCCGATGGAGCAGGAAGATCGCGGCCTAATGAACTTTCCTGAAGCCCTTTAGAGACAAAGTAGTTCGGTCCCATATTACGCGCGAAATAGTTACCAAAGCTCTCGCCCACGCCGAAAGGACGCTGCAAATCAAAGGTACCGTTCTCTTTGTCCAGCCCGAACTGCATCTGGATCATCGTACTGACATAGGCTTGCGCGAAGGCCATCGCCCACAACTTATGTTCAACCATGGTGGCATCGGAGCTATCACCCAGCAGATCCAGTTTCACCACGCCGGAACGATCTTTTTTCCAGTTAAGATCATGATGTTCGCAGTTATCCAGATCAATTTCATAACGGCCTTCACTGTCTTGCTTAATATTGCAGTGATACGGCAGTGATAATTTATCTGCCAGATGTAGATCATAATCAATCTGGCCAGAGGAATCTTTGGGTAATAACTGGCGATACATATCAAGAGAGATATTTTCGGTAGCCAATGCATTATTGGCACTGAATAGCGCCACGGCCAGTGCGATAATTTTAATTTTCATGAATAACCCTTTCCTTGCGTTAAATAATGATGGGAGTTTACTGGCAAGGAAAACGAGAAAGTATGAGTGGAAGGCGCTATGAATATCAGTAATTTCTTCAGAGTGATAAGAAATATAATTATCGACAGGGAACTATTCTTTTGTAGTCAGGTAACGAGCTTAACGATTGTCTGTCTGTCGTGGGAAAGACCGGTTCGCGGCACGGCATGAAAAGTAGCGGCGTACTATGGGGCCAGGAAGTGACCCCGGTGAAAAGTTTAATTCTGTTTTTTCTGCGTTTTGTTGCCTGTAGCTGAATGGCGTCTTTTTTTAACCAAAAAATAAATAATGAACACAATTGCTGCACCGGTAATCATCCCTAACGTATGCATTTTTCCTCCTGATTGATTAATGTTGCTAATGGTCGAAAGCCATCGCGTTTGTAAACACTGCGGAAGTAAACTCGTTATTCCGACATACCACAAGTTCAATTGCAGCCAGTATTAATTTTTAAGCTTTTTCATACCGCGGCTCAGGGGGTAATAGTCAATAAGAGGAGCGTAATGGCAGACTCGCAAAATTTACAGAAAGAGGTTAAACAATTCAGCGGCCTTGCCGATGATGGTGTTACCGATAACACGAGGGTTTACGGAACACGCAGGTAAGGATGTATTAATGAAAAACATTTCTGTCAGGGTGGCGCTGTCAGGCGCAATATCGATATTTGTATTGATTATTGTGGCTATCTCATCCGTGGGTTTTTTCGCATTTACCCGTTCAACAAACACGACTGAATTTATTCACAATTCTGACAGTCGGGTGATCCTGATTAATGATATCTACAAAGACTCAGCCCGTACGCGTGCTGGTTTTGCGCTGGTCTATGCAAGCTTGTTAAAAGAGGGAAAAACCGAGGCATGGGTATTTAAAAATATTCAGACCACCCACGAAAGGATGCTGGTCAACCTGCGAAGATTTGAAACTCTGCCGGTGATGGATAGCCGGGATGAAGAGATAAAAACCGAGTTGGTTACCTCGGCTGGCGCGCTGAATACACTCCTTGATAAGGCTGAGCAATTACTTAAGGCTGGGGACGTACAAGGTTACTACGATGTTAACGTGCAGCAAATTGATAAAGCTGGCGGGCGTTTCTCAGCCGCACTGGAAAAATATCAAAAAAGCACCAATGAAATTGTTAATAATTTGGTAGATGAGCAACAAAAACAATACCGTCAGTTATTATGGGTTATGTTTGTGGGATTGTTGCTCGCTCTTTTAATTAGTGTTGCTGTTTTGTATGTTCTTCGTAATGTAATATTACGGCCTCTAAATTATGCTATTGAACATCTTGATACTGTCGCCAAAGGCGATTTAACAACAAATATTCAGATGGCCGGTAATAATGAAATCGGCAAACTTCTCAACGCTATTCGCGGTATGCAGGAGAGTCTGCGTAATTTAGTGGCGCAGGTTCGAAACGGGGTGGATGAAATACATGTGGGTTCCCGGGAGATTGCTGCAGGGAATTTAGATCTTTCATCCCGCACGGAAGAACAGGCATCCTCGCTTGAAGAAACGGCGGCATCAATGGAACAGCTTGCCTCCATCGTGAAGCAGAATGCTGACAACGCGTACCAGGCGAATTTGCTCGCCCTTAAGGCGTCAGAAATTGCCGAATCGGGCGGAAAAGCGGTATCGGAAGTGGTTCAGACCATGGACGAAATTGCTACAAGCTCCAGCAAAATCGCTGACATTGTCTCCATGATTGACAGCATCTCTTTCCAGACGAACATTCTGGCGCTCAATGCCGCCGTTGAAGCCGCCAGGGCCGGAGAGCAAGGGAAAGGTTTCGCGGTCGTCGCCAGTGAAGTGCGTACGCTGGCTCAGCGTTCCGCTTCAGCCGCTAAAGAGATCAAAGATTTGATCCAAAACTCAACGGACAGGGTGAATGCGGGAACTGAGCAAGTCGGGCGGGCAGGGGCTGCCATGCTCGAAATTGTGACATCCGTTAAACATGTTACTGATACCGTTGCGGAAATATCCCACGCTTCGCGCGAACAAGCCTCCGGGATAGATCAGGTTAATCTTGCCGTTTCGCAGATGGATGGTGTCACTCAGCAGAACGCCTCGCTGGTTGAACAAGCCGCTGCCGCAGCCAATTCACTGGAGCTGCAAGCCAGCGCGCTGGCGGAGGCGATATCCACTTTTCGTGTCAATCATGATACGACCAGCCGTTCCAGCGGCAGATTAACTGTGGCTTAGACTCCCTCATAACTTTCCCGTTTCTCGGTTATCTGTTCCGGCATGGGTTGTTTGTCATCACCCGTGCCGTAGGAGAATTACCGTCGTGTGGCAAAAAACTTAACGGTAACCGGGATATGTGGTTTGGCGCGACGAAATAAAAAGTTGGTATACCTGAGCACAGTGCCATAGCTGCAGGCCAGGTAGCAGAAAGCAAATCCTGGCGCTGGTACCATCGGGGGCATGGTTTCTGCATCTATGATTTTTTGAGCAATGCCCGCACCACATGGCCTGCGCAAAATACTCGTTTACCTTCCGAAAACGTCATCTGAAGTACAGTATCCGGAATGCCAGAATCACCTGATTCGGATGGTGCAGGATATTTCCCTGACAGAGAATGAGCGGCTGTAGTAGATGACGGGCTGGAAGCCGATGAAGGTCAGGAGAAATCACAGTGATTGCCAGCGACCATGTCATAAAAATGATTTTCATCACATGGTCCTGAACGAAAAGTGGTTACCTCATTCCACCGATAGTGAAACCGCCATCCACCATAATTTCCTGCCCTGTAACATAACTGGCATCATCAGAAAGTAACCATGTCACTGTTCCTGAGATGTCTTCAGGAACACCATTGCGTTGTAATAATGAACGTGAAGCCAGCGCGTTAACCGTTTCTTCGGGTAGTGCTGATGCTGCCATCGGGGTGAGAATAACTCCGGGGCTGACAGCATTGACTCTTATACCTCGGGGGCCACATTCCACGGCCAGGGTACGCATTATTGCAAGCAATGCTGCTTTCGTTGCTGCATAAATCCCGGCGCCGGGCATCACACTTCCGGTGGTCCAGGAAGCATTGATCAGAATTGCGCCTTTCTTTATCAGGGGCAGACAGTGGCGGATCGTCAGAAATGTTCCATTGAGATTGGTTTCCAGTGGCTCACTGAAGTCCGCGATATCTGCTTCAGCCAGCGGTTTAAAAGCCCCGAGATACCCTGCATTCGCAAACAGGGCATCAACTTGCCCGCAAACAGAAGCAACAGCGGTAAAGGTCTTTTCCACCTGGCTTTGGCTTCTGATATCACAGGGGAAAACATAAGAAAGGCCATCTGCTCGTTTTATTTCATCACGTACTTCTTCGAGCATCCCTGCCTGCCGGCCAAGGAGCATAACCTTTGCGCCTTCTGATGCCAGCCTTATTGCTGCTGTCCGTCCCATCCCACTACCGGCACCGGTAACCACAACGGTTTTGTCCACGAAACGCAATCTGTTCATAAATTCTCCGGGTGTCATTAAGTTCAACCGGGATAGTAATAAAATAGTTTTTTAAGGATAATCAGCCTATAAATTTAATGACTTTAAAGTAAAGGTATCGAATGGATCTTTTCCGGGCGATGACGGTTTTTGCTGAAGTGGCCAGATCCGGATCGATGAGTGCTGCCTCAAGAAAGCTGCTCATTACTCCGGCGATGGTGGGTCAGTATATAGCGGCACTGGAGGATCGGTTGGGAATGCGATTGCTGAACCGGACAACGCGGAAGCAAAAGCTGACCGATTTTGGCCTCAGTTATCTGGAGCAGTGCCATGACATTCTGGAAAGGGTGGCGGCCTCCGAAACGCAGGCTGAAGGATTGCAGCACTCCTTTGCCGGGAAACTGAGGCTAACCGCTCCCATATCTTTTGGTACCGAATGTCTCATACCCGCGCTGCAGCGTTACAGGAAAATGGCACCGGATGTTGAGATTGACATTACTCTGACCGATCGGGTTATCGATTTGGTTGATGAAGGGATCGACATTGCTTTCAGAATTGGGGAGCTGAATGACAGCAGTATGATTGGCAGACCATTGATGCCATACCGGATGGCAGTCTGTGCATCACCGGAATATCTGCAAGCATATGGCACACCGGCACATCCTTCTGAGCTTTTCGAGCATCAGTTGCTTTCTCTCTCGACGTCGTCCCGTTCGCCATGGAGGCTGAGCAGAGGTGAGGAAAAAATTGAAATCCCGGTAAACAGTAAACTGACGATTAACAATGGACAGGCGCTGAGGGTAGCGGCCCGGTCAGGTCTTGGGATTGTTATGCAGCCAGAAATACTTCTGTCGGAGGACATGATTTCAGGGAGACTGGTACGCCTGTTTCAGGAATGGCATATAAGAGAAAGACAGGTATGGCTGTTATATCTCAGGGATAAAAGAATGACACCCAAGATTCGCGCCTTTATTAATTTCTCACTTGAGGCGTTTTCTGCCGGTAAAGTTGAGGCAAATCCACATAATCAGCCCCTGACGCCATAAGCAGTCTGACCGTAGCCAGAAAAGCAAAAACCGCCTTTTGAGCGGGTTCTTTGAAGAAGTGGTGCCCGGACCCGGACTAACGCCGTCAGGCGTTGAACAGCGCGCTTGTCGCGCTGGCCCCGAAGGGGTGAGCCGCTTGCGGCGAATAATCGAACGGAGTTCGATGGAGAGTCCGGAAGCAGAAAAGCAAAAACCCAGCCATAGGCTGGGTTCTTTAAATAGTGGTGCCCGGACTCGGAATCGAACCAAGGACACGGGGATTTTCAATCCCCTGCTCTACCGACTGAGCTATCCGGGCAACGGGGCGCATTAAACCTGATTCCCCACGCTCCGTCAACGAAATTTCTTTAATTCGTAGCGGACTGCACAATCTATCACCACTTTGTTGATACTACACGCTAACTCAGGCAAAAAATGCCGTCCACAGCGCGGATACGGGCATCGCAATCACCAGCGCAGGCAGCATATTCGCCACCGCAAACATCTTGATGCCGCAAATACGTAACCCGGTCGCCAGCAGTAAAACACCGCCCACGGCGGTGAAATCGCCCATCATCGCAGGTGTGGTCAGCGGCAGGATCAGCGTTGCGCAGGTGGCGAGCGTCAGTTGAATAATCAGCATCGGCACGGAAATCACCGCGACGGCAAAACCCAGTGAAGTGGCGAAGATCACCGCCGTAAAGAAGTCGAGAAACGCTTTGGCGATCAAAATGCTCGGATCGCCGGTCATCCCTTCACGCATGGCGCCAAAAATCCCGGTGCCGCTGGCGCAGAACAGAATGATGATCGCCACCAGGCTCTGAATAAAAGATTCATGCGCGCTGTTGGCTTCACCGTCTTTGCGTTTTTGCACCAGATTGCGCAGCGCGTTGACACCGCCGCTGATCCCGCGTTCCACGTAGCAAAGCTCGCCAATAAGCGTACCCACCAGCGTCGCCAGCACCATCACCGGCAGGTTCACGCACTTGATGACCAGCAGGATGCCGATACCTAACGAGGCGAGTCCAAAAATCGACGGCATTGAATTACGCACCCGCTCCGGCAGCCGGTGGCTGAGCAAGGCGCCAATTGTTCCACCGATCAATACGGCGGCGGCATTGATAAAAGGACCTGTTAACACGCCATCACTCCTGTGTTTCATATAACTGAATAATATGCCGCGCAGAATAGCATTTTTATGCGCGGTTGAGGCTGCGTTGGTTGCGCCAGTGGGGGAAAGGTGCCATGATTGCGCGAATTTTCTTCTACCTCAACGGGGCCGCCTGATGACGCACCATTCAGCCGTTAGCCAGAGAGATTGCGCGCCTGCGCAAACGGGCGCCCGTCTCATTTTATCGCCTACTTCACTCACCATGCGGTGAGGGTAACGCACGCTCACTGTAGGACAACAGTAAGATCAGAGACGTTCTGCTTTTACTGATGTCTGGCGGTTGGAGCTGGTTCCAGTCAGACACGTTCGTTGGGCGAAGCTGCAGCTTCGTCCGGGGTCTTTTACTCCCCTGAAACGGGTATTCGTGCTTATGAAATCGATGAAAATTGCCGTCAGCTGCGAGCTGGTATCCCTGCTTTCCACCCACCGAGAAGTGGTGACGCTGGAGAGTACCGACTTTACGGATGTGGCGGCAGTCGTCATAACAGTTGCGGAGAGTCGTAGCGGCATTCTGGCGCTGCTCAAACGGACAGGCTTTAACGTGCCGGTATTCTTGTTCTCCGGTGAGCCGGTCGATATGCCGGAAGGCATTACGGCGGTTATCTCTGGTAAAGATCAGGAGTGGCTGGAGCTGGAAGCAGCCGCCGTCGATTATGAAGACAATTTACTGCCGCCGTTTTTCGATACGCTGCGCCAGTATGTCGAGATGGACAACAGCACCTTTGCCTGTCCGGGTCATCAGCACGGTGAATTTTTCAAAAAGCATCCGGCAGGACGCCAGTTCTATGAATTCTTCGGCGAGAACGTCTTTCGCGCCGACATGTGTAACGCCGACGTCAAACTGGGCGATCTGTTGATCCATGAAGGATCGGCGAAGCATGCGCAGAAATTCGCGGCGAAAGTGTTTAACGCTGACAAAACCTATTTCGTCCTCAACGGTACATCCGCCGCTAATAAGGTGGTGACCAACGCGCTGCTGACTCGCGGCGATCTGGTGCTGTTCGATCGCAATAACCATAAATCCAATCACCACGGCGCGCTGATCCAGGCCGGAGCAACGCCGGTTTACCTGGAAGCGGCACGTAACCCGTTTGGTTTTATCGGCGGCATCGACGAGCACTGTTTCGATGAGAAATACCTGCGCGATCTGATCCGCGATGTCGCACCGCATAAGGCTGATCATCCACGTCCGTTTCGCCTGGCAGTGATCCAGCTAGGGACTTACGATGGCACTATCTACAACGCCCGTCAGGTGATCGACAAGATTGGCAGCCTGTGTGATTACATTCTGTTTGACTCGGCGTGGGTTGGTTACGAGCAGTTTATCCCGATGATGGCGGACTGCTCGCCGCTGCTGCTGGATCTGAACGAAAACGATCCGGGTATTTTTGTCACGCAGTCGGTGCACAAACAGCAGGCCGGTTTCTCGCAAACCTCGCAGATCCACAAGAAGGATAACCATCTGCGCGGTCAGGCGCGATTCTGCCCGCATAAGCGGTTGAATAACGCCTTTATGCTGCATGCCTCGACCAGCCCGTTCTATCCACTGTTCGCCGCGCTGGATGTGAACGCCAAAATCCATCAGGGTGAGAGCGGGCGCCGCCTGTGGGCCGAGTGTGTGGCGCTGGGGATCGAAGCACGCAAGGCGATCATTGCCAACTGCAAAATGATCAAACCTTTCGTGCCGCCAGAGATCGCTGGCCGCCCGTGGCAGGATCATCCCACCGAGGTGATTGCCCGCGAACGCCGCTTCTTCAGCTTTGAGCCGGGTGACAAATGGCACGGCTTTGAGGGATATGCGCGCGAACAGTACTTTGTTGATCCCTGCAAGCTGCTGCTGACCACGCCAGGTATCGATGCGGAAACCGGGGAATACGCCGATTTTGGGATCCCGGCGACCATTCTGGCGCACTTCCTGCGCGAGAACGGCATTGTACCGGAGAAGTGCGATCTCAACTCGATCCTGTTCCTGCTGACGCCAGCCGAGAGCACAGAGAAGATGGCGCAGCTGGTGGCGATGCTCGGCCAGTTTGAACAACATATTGAGGATGACACGCCGCTCGCCGATGTGCTGCCGACCATTTTTAACAAATACCCGGTGCGCTACCGCGATTACACCCTGCGTGAGCTGTGCCAGGAGATGCACGATCTGTATGTCAGCTTTGATGTGAAGGATCTGCAAAAAGCGATGTTCCGCAAAGAGAGCCTGCCAGCGGTGGTGATGAATCCTCAGGACGCCAACAGCGAGTTTATTCGCGGTAACGTTGAACTGGTGCGTATCAGTGAGGCAGAAGGGCGCATCGCCGCTGAAGGCGCGCTGCCTTACCCGCCGGGCGTGCTGTGCGTGGTGCCGGGTGAAGTGTGGGGCGGGGCCGTCCAGCGCTACTTCCTGGCGCTGGAAGAAGGCGTCAATCTGCTACCGGGCTTTTCTCCGGAGTTGCAGGGCGTCTATTCCGAAACCGATGCCGACGGGATCAAACGCCTGTACGGCTATGTGCTGAAGTAACCTCGCTCCTTTGTCCGATAAGGGACAGCATTACGCGGCCACCCGGCGATACATACGGCGCGGGTGGCCGATTTTTCCGTACTGCATCTCGACCACCAGAAAACCAGCCTCCACGCAGTGTTCGAGGTAGCGACGGGTAGTGGTTTTACTTAATCCTGTCTCACTGACCACCTCATCAACGGAAAAACAGCGTTCGGCATCGTCGGCAAACAGCTTTTGTACCAGCGCCAGCGTGTTCTCCTCAATGCCCTTACTGCCATTGTCCTGGCGGTAGTTTTTGGCCTGCAATTGATAGAGTGAATCGACGTTTTGCTGATCGACGATTTTCCACACCCGTTGCTGGTCGGCAAACTGTACAAAGCGCTCCAGCGACTGGCTCAACCGCTTCCACGACACCGGTTTGAGGATATAGTCGAACGCGCCATTGCGGATCGCCTGGCTACAGGTATCCATGTCGCTGGCGGCGGTAATAAAAATCACTGAGCAGTTGGCGCGGATAATTTGCGTATCGCTAATCAGCGTAATGCCTTTGCCATCCGGCAGATAGTTATCCAGCAGAACCAGCTGCGGTTGCATGCTGTCCAGCATGACTTTTGCTTCTGCCAGCGACGAGGCGATCCCCACCAGCCGCAAGCGCGGATGTTTGCCGATAAGCTCCGCATGAAGCTGCGCAAGGGCGTGTTCATCTTCCACTATCAGCACGTCTATCAGTTCATGTTGCATAATTCTGATCTTCCAGGGTCGGTACGGGACGCAGTACGTTGCCCGTTTCAGGAATAAACAAAGAGAAAATGGTACCGCGCGGTTCGTTGGCCGAGACCTCAATCGACCCGCCGACATGCGCGACATAGTTGGCGATCAGGTACAGCCCGATACCATGATCGCCACGGCGTTTGGTGGTTATCCCGCGCTCAAAAATGTGCTCGCGGATTTCTGGCGCGATCCCCACGCCGCGATCCGCCACCTCAATAATCAACTCGTGTTCATGCTGCAGGATCAGCACCTCGACCGGCTCGTGCGGCAACTCTGCGCGCTGTGTCGCTTCAATGGCGTTATCCAGCAGATTGCCAATGATCGAAATCAGCTCTGCCTCGCCCAGCGTGCGGCAGGGGCGATCCATCCGGCACGACGGATCAAACGCCAGTTCGACACCTTTTTCGCGGGCGCGTGCCGCTTTACCCAACAACAGGCCGCACAATGTCGGCGAACTAAAGTGCGATGAGATAAAGTCCAGCAGTTCCTGCGCATGCTCTGACTGCGCCTGAATATAGCGAATGGCGTCGTCGTAACGCTCCATGTGCAGCAACCCCGACAGCGTGGCCATGCGATTGAGTTGCTCATGGCGCATAATGCGCAGGTTATCGACATAGCGTTTTACCTGGCTTAGTTGCGCGCTGAGGCTGTCGATCTCATTGCGGTCGCGGAAGGTGATCACCCAGCCCTGTAACTTATTCTCCAGCATAATGCGCACCCGGCTGGCAATGACCGTCAGCTGGTTGAACCGGCAAATCTCATCGTGCGTGTCATTCTCCAGCATCACCTCGCGGGCGAAAAAGGGCACTGGTGCAATGACTTCGGCGATGGTTTGTCCGCGTAGCGCGCGCGTCGGCTGGCTTAAACCCAACAGTTTACGCGCCGCCTGGTTAATCACCTCAATACGCAGTTCGCTATCAATGGCGATTACCCCTTCGTAGATCGACTCCATCATCGCTTTCTGCTGGCGCACCAGCAGGCCAATTTCGCGCGGCTCCAGTGAGAAGATCTGCTTTTTGATGCTGCGGGTAAAAAACCAGGAAAAAACAAACAGTGCGACCAGTAACAGCACTGCGGCGATAAAAATGTTGATCACTTTACCCAGTGTGATCGTGTCGAGATAGCTGGTCAGGTAGCCGACGGAAACAATCCCTACCACATGCCCGGTATCATCAAATATTGGCGCTTTGCTGCGTAGTGAAATCCCCAGCCCTCCTTTGCGAATGGTCGTTGTACTTTTTCCCTGTAGTACCTCGGCATTGTCACCGCCAATCAACGTTTTTCCGACGACATCAGAATGCACTGAGTGAAATAGATGCAGCCCTTTGTCATCGCCGATAACAATAAAGCTTGCATCGCTGTGCGCTACTACTTTATGCATAAATTGCGCGATGGCTCGAATATCTTTATCAGCAACCGACCGGCGTAAATTCGGAATGATCGCTATTTCTTCCGCCTGTATTTTGGCTCTTGCGCTCATCTCCTGGTATAGCTGGCGACCAACATCCTTGTAATAATAAACGCCTAATAAAACGAAGAGGCCGGAGAAAAAAAGCACCAGTGAAATAAAAAGTTTGATTTGGAAAGAGACTTTCATGACATCACGCACGGCAGCCAACAATGCGCCAATGTAGCATCTTTTCTAACATGCGTGCGGAGTTTACTGGAAACTTGTGATCCCTTGCACAGCGTGGTCTGGTGCTTAAAAACGGCCTGTTAAATATTCTTTTTTGGAAATGTTATTAAGTTGTATTTCTATATAAAAAAACCATAAAAACCACAGCAATAAATAAGCGATGAATCACACAAAATAAAAGAAACCATAAAAACCATAGGTGCCATTAAAACAACGATTTTATTATGCATTCCCTCACATAAAGTGCGTTTTTAGCCCTTTACTCTGTACGCACAAAATAACCAAGGGGCTTAATTATGAGCACAACTGACGATTCATTCTCTGTTACCTCTGAATCGCTTGAGATTCAAAAGAAACCACTGAAAGAGAAATGGTGGCACATTATGGATACCTGGAAAATTGGGATTATTCCGCTGCCATTATTCCTGTTAGCCGGAGCATTAATTGCCGTCGACTGCCTGGGCGGTAAGTTACCGAGCGATATCGTGGTGATGGTGGCCACGCTGGCATTCTTCGGTTTTGCCTGCGGTGAGTTCGGCAAACGTCTGCCGATCGTCGGCAAACTGGGCGCGGCGGCCATTTGCGCCACCTTTATTCCGTCGGCGATGGTTTACTACGGCTTGCTGCCGGATGTGGTCGTGGAATCCACCACCAAGTTCTACAAATCCACCAACATTCTTTATCTCTATATCTGCTGCATCATTGTCGGCAGCATCATGAGCATGAACCGCACCACGTTGATCCAGGGCTTCCTGCGTATTTTCTTCCCGATGCTGTGCGGCGAAATCGTCGGCATGCTGGTGGGGATGGGTGTGGGCCTGGCGCTCGGTATGGAGCCGTTCCAGATCTTCTTCTTTATCATTCTGCCGATTATGGCGGGTGGTGTCGGTGAAGGAGCGATCCCGCTCTCCATCGGTTACGCGACGCTGCTGCATATGGATCAGGGCGTTGCGCTCGGTCGCGTATTGCCGATGGTTATGCTCGGCGGCCTGACTGCCATAATCATCTCTGGCTGTCTGAATCAAT
The DNA here is from genome assembly GCA_948099535.1 of Jatropha multifida. Classification (NCBI taxonomy): domain Eukaryota; kingdom Viridiplantae; phylum Streptophyta; class Magnoliopsida; order Malpighiales; family Euphorbiaceae; genus Jatropha; species Jatropha multifida. Next base: position 37,720 of record CANUEX010134179.1, read on the forward strand.
TGGGGAAACGCTTCCCGCACCTGACCGGCGAAGGGCAGTTAATGCCGAATCGCAGCAACGGTGATGAACAGGCTCCGGCTGCACCGGCTTTCTCTGGTAAAACCGATGTCACCACTATCGCGGCTGGCGCGCTGCTGGCTGTGCTGCTGTACATGATCGGCATGCTCGGCCACAAGTTGATTGGCCTGCCTGCGCCGGTCGGTATGTTGTTTGTTGCCGTTCTGATCAAGCTGGCGCACGGTGTTTCTCCGCGTCTGCTGGAAGGCTCTCAGGTGGTATACAAATTCTTCCAGACCTCCGTTACCTATCCCATCCTCTTCGCCGTCGGTGTAGCTATCACGCCATGGGAAGAGCTGGTTCACGCGTTCACCATCGACAATCTGCTGGTGATCGTGAGTACCGTTTCCGCACTGGTTGCCACCGGCTTTTTCGTGGGCAAAAAGATCGGCATGCATCCGATTGATGTGGCCATCGTTTCCTGCTGCCAGAGCGGCCAGGGCGGTACAGGGGATGTTGCCATCCTGACGGCGGGTAACCGCATGAGCCTGATGCCGTTCGCGCAGATCGCTACCCGTATCGGCGGCGCGATCAACGTCTCGGTATCGCTGTTGGTGCTCGGCAATTTCCTCGTTTGATTCAAGTGTTACAGGAACTGATATGAAACTCGCAAGCTTTGTCCATCAGGGGATCCGGAGTTACGGCATCGTCAAGGCTGATGGCGTGATCAATCTGGGGCAGCGTCTGGGCGACCGTTACGGTGATTTGAAATCACTGCTCGCTGCCAACGCGCTGAATGAAGCGCAACAACTGAACGGTGAAACGCCGGATATCCGCTTCGACGACCTGCAATTTCTGCCGGTCATCGATAACCCGGCCAAAATTCTCTGCGTTGGCATGAACTACGCCGAAAAGCGCAAAGAGTTTGATCAGCACAACCCGGCGCCGACGCTGTTTGTTCGCTTTGCGGATTCGCAAACCGGCCATAACGCGCCGGTACTGAAGCCGCGCCACTCCAGTGAATTCGACTACGAAGGCGAGCTGGCCGTGATCATCGGCAAAGGTGGGGAGGATATCTCCCGTGAGGCGGCGTTAAGCCACGTTGCCGGTTACAGCTGCTACATGGATGGTTCGGCGCGCGACTGGCAGCACACCTGGTTTACCGCCGGGAAAAACTGGCGGCAGACCGGCGCGTTTGGCCCGTGGATGACGACGGCGGATGAGATCCCTGATCCGCATCAGTTAGCGATCCGTACCTGGCTGAATGGCCGCATGGTGCAGGACGATAACACCGCCAGCATGATCCATAAGGTTGCCGAGCTTATCGAGTACATCAGTACCTTCACCAGCCTGACGCCGGGCGATGTCATCATCACCGGCTCGCCGGGTGGCGTCGGCAAAAAACGCAACCCGCCGCTGTTTATGAAAGCGGGCGATCGCATCGAAGTGGAGATCGAGAATATCGGTCACCTCAGTAATGTGATTATTGATGCGCCAGCGCCAGCCCATTCGCTGACGGCGGCACACTAAGGACGAAGGCAACACCATGCAGGCACGACCCTCCATCGACTTCCGCGTGGCGGAAGTCAACGGCAATACTCAACGGCTGGCCTCAGTCCGCACGTTGCTCGCAGACAGCGGATTAGGCATGGACAGTGACATCACCACCTTCGTTGAAGCCTGGTCGGGAAACCGGCTGGTGGGTTGTGCGGGCCTGGCCGCCAACGTCATCAAGTGTGTTGCAGTGGATGAACAGCTGCGCGGCGAGAATCTCAGTGCGCGCCTGCTGGCGGAGGTTTCCCATCTGGCGCTGGCGCGGGGACATTTTCATCTGTTCCTCTGCACGCGCCCCTGCAACCTGGAACGTTTTCGCCACAGCGGCTTCTGGCCGGTGGCGCAAAGCGGCAACAACGCGGTGCTGATGGAGAATACCCCGTCGGGGATTCAGCGTTACTGCCGCACGTTGCAGGTCGATCGCATGCCGGGCAAACGCACCGGCGCGATTGTGATGAATGCCAATCCCTTTACGCTGGGGCACCGCCACCTGGTGGAGCAGGCCGCACAGGCCTGCGACTGGCTGCACCTGTTCGTGGTACGCGAAGACGCCTCGTTCTTCCCCTTTGCCGCGCGGCTGAAGATGGTGAAAGCGGGCGTGGCGCATCTGCCGAACGTCATCGTTCACGAAGGCTCTCAGTACATTATTTCCCGCGCCACTTTCCCGGCTTATTTCCTGAAAGAGTCCGGCAAAGTGCAGCAGGCGTGGAGCGAAATAGACCTGTTGATTTTCCGTAACTACATCGCGCCGGCGCTGGGCATCACTCACCGCTTTATCGGCAGCGAACCTTTTTGCGACATCACCCGCCAGTACAACCAGACCATGCATCAGCTGCTGGCCGGGGCGGTGGAGGTGGTGGAGATCCCGCGCATTAAAGCGACCGGTAATGCCATCTCCGCGTCTGAAGTGCGCCGTTTACTGCAAACACACCAGTTTTCCCGTATTCGGGAAATTGTACCGGATACCACTTTCGCGCATCTCGAATCCCACTACAGCGCGGAAGCCGTTTAAAAATCAGGAATCAAAATATGAAAATTGTGAGGGAGGCGCTGGCCGGAACCATGGAGTCCAGCGACCTGATGGTGAAAATAGCCCCCGCCGAAGGCGAGCTGGAAGTCGTTGTTCACAGCGAGGTTATCAAGCAGTTTGGCGATCAGATCCGCAAGGTGGTGAACGACACGCTGCGGGCAATGGCGGTTCACCAGGGCTTGATCATCATTGAAGATAAAGGCGCGCTGGACTGCGTTATCCGCGCACGCTTACAGAGTGCGGTACTGCGCGCATCGGAAGGAACCGGGATCGACTGGGGGAAACTGCTGTGAAAAAACTCCGTCGTAGCATGCTGTTTCTGCCGGGCGCTAACGCCGCCATGCTCTCCACCGCGTTTATCTATCGTCCGGATTCGATCATGTTCGATCTGGAAGACGCCGTCGCCCTGCGTGAAAAAGACACCGCGCGCCTGCTGGTGTTTCATGCCCTGCAACACCCGATGTACCAGGATATCGAAACCGTGGTGCGTATCAACCCGCTGAACACGCCGTTTGGCCTGCCGGATCTGGAAGCGGTCGTGCGTGCCGGTGTGGATGTGGTGCGCTTACCGAAAACGGATACCCCGGAAGATATCTACGAACTGGAGCGCCACCTCGAACGTATCGAGCTGGCCTGCGGACGTGAAGTGGGATCGACCCGCGTGATGGCGGCCATCGAATCTGCGATCGGCGTTATTAATGCCGTGGCGATTGCCCGCAGCTCTCAGCGCCTGATCGGTATTGCGCTGGCCGCTTTCGACTATGTGATGGATATGCAGACCGAACGCGGCGACGGCACCGAGCTGTTTTATGCCCGCTGTGCCGTGCTACATGCCGCGCGCGCTGCCGGTATCGATGCTTTCGATGTGGTGTGGTCAGACGTTAACGACGAAGCCGGATTCCTTCGCGAAGTCGAGTTGATCCGCAAAATGGGCTTCAACGGCAAGTCGCTGATAAACCCGCGGCAAATCGATCTGTTGCATAACGCCTATGCGCCAACGCAGCAGGAAGTGGACCACGCGCAGCGGGTTATTGAAGCGGCGGAAGAGGGTGAACGCAACGGGCTTGGCGTCGTCTCGCTGAACGGCAAAATGATCGACGCCCCGATTATTAATCACGCGCAGATGGTGCTGGAACGTGCGGCCGCGTCCGGCGTGCGTCGGTAAGGACAGAACAATGAATCAGACAGAGCTTCTTCACGTTAATTTTCCCCATCTGCGTGAGTTAAAACCCTTCGACAGCGCTCATGCCGCCACGCCGTGGCTGGCGGACGTTAACAGCAAACACACGCGCAAACTCTGCGCCACGCTGGAAGACGCCATCGCCCGCAGCGGCCTGAAAGACGGGATGACCATTTCGTTCCACCACGCCTTTCGCGAAGGCGACCGGGTGATTAACAACGTTGTCGCCACGCTGGCGCGTCTGGGGTTTAAAAATCTGACGCTGGCTTCCAGTTCGCTGATGACCTGCAACGATGCGCTCATCGAACACATTGAGAGTGGCGTGATTACCCGCATTTACACCTCCGGCATGCGCGGCAAGCTGGCGGATGCCATCTCTCATGGCCTGATGGCGGAACCGGTACAAATTCACTCCCATGGCGGGCGCGTCAGACTGTTACAGGATGGCGAACTGAAGATTGACGTCGCCTTTCTTGGCGTACCCTGCAGCGATGAGTTTGGCAACGCCAACGGCACACAGGGGAAATCCTGCTGCGGTTCGCTGGGCTACGCGATGGTGGATGCGAAGTTCGCCCGTAAAGTGGTGCTGCTGACCGAAGCGCTGGTGCCGTTCCCGAATATGCCCGCCAGCCTCGGTCAGGATCAGGTGGATCTGATTGTGCAGGTGGAGAGCGTGGGCGATCCGGCAAAAATCAGCGTCGGCGCGGCGCGCGTCACCAGCAACCCGCGAGAACTGATGATCGCGCGCTATGCGGCGGATGTGATCGAGCACTCCGGCTATTTCAAAGATGGCTTTTCCATGCAGACCGGCTCCGGAGCCGCGGCGACGGCGGCGACCCGCTTTATGGAAGAGAAAATGGAGCGCCACGGGGTGAAGGCCAGTTTCGCGCTCGGCGGTATCACTGGCGGGCTGGTGGAACTGCATGAGAAAGGGCTGATCGGCAAACTGCTGGATACGCAGTGTTTTGACGGCGAAGCGGCGGCATCGCTGCGCCGTAATCCGGACCACGTTGAGATCTCGACTGATGTCTATGCCAATCCTGGCGGCAAAGCGGCCAGCTGCGACCAGCTGGACGTGGTGATCCTCAGTGCGCTGGAGATCGACACGGAGTTTAACGTCAATGTGATTACCGGTTCAGACGGTGTGATGCGCGGCGCATCCGGTGGTCACTGTGATGTGGCGGCCGCGGCAAACCTGACCATTGTCGTGGCGCCGTTACTGCGCAGCCGTATTCCGACGGTAGTGAAACGCGTGACCACACTGTTGACGCCAGGGGAAAGCATCGACGTGCTGGTGACGGACCACGGGATTGCGGTGAACCCGGCGCGTCCGGAAATCCGCGAACGCCTGCTGGCGGCGGGGCTGAAAATTGTTGATATCGAAGCACTGTATCAACGCGCCATCTCGCTGACCGGTGAACCTAAACCGATCGCCTTTACTGACCGTATTGTCGGGGTGATCCGCTACCGTGATGGCACCGTCATTGACGTTGTCCGTCAGGTTAAAGAGGAAAATGCATGACGACACTGACGCCCGTCCGGGCGGGCGTCAGCCTTGAAGCGCTGCTGGCGGCGAAAGACAGCCGTGCAGCGCGTCAGGCTGACTGGCTCGCTCACTATCAACAACCGGTCATTTCACTGACGCTGGTGACGCCCGGCGCGGTAAAAGACAGTATTCGCTATCGCAATACTATGGGAGTGGCGTTACAGGCCTGCGATCAACTGCTGTGGCAGAACCGCTGGCAGGTGCTGGACCGACAGGTGCTGTGGCTGCCGACCGGCGCAGAAGCCCTGTGGTGTGTTGCGCATCCGGCGGTGGAAATCAAGGCGCAGTGCGTTGAGATGGAACAGACACATCCGCTGGGCCGTCTGTGGGACTTTGACGTGCTGTGCCCGCAGGCGGGACAGGTTGGACGACATTCACTGGATCTGACTACCCGCCGTTGCCTGGTGTGCGATGAGCCGGCGCACGGCTGCGCGCGTTCGCGCCGCCACCCGGTGGATGAAGTGGTTGCCCGCGTGGAGAAACTGATTGATGGCTGGTTTGCCCGCGACTGAATCCGCGGTTATCAGCGTACCGGCACTGGCTGCCCGGGCGCTGCGCCGCGAACTGGATCTCACGCCGAAACCGGGGCTGGTGGACCGGGCGAATAACGGCTCGCACCAGGATATGGATCATGCGCTGTTTTTACGCAGTATTGCGGCCATCACGCCATGGTTTTCCGTCTTTGAACAGGCCGGGCGTGAACATGCCCACAAGGCGGCAGGAGTCCAGTTGCGCCTGCTGCGCCCGGCGGGCATTGCGTGCGAACAGGCGATGTTTGCTGCCACCGGCGGGGTGAATACCCACAAAGGCGGGATTTTTTCGCTGGGGCTGCTCTGTTTTGCCGCCGGACGACTGCAGGGACAACGCCAGCCGCTGCAGGCCGAAACGTTGTGCCGGCAGGTCAGTGAAATCTGTCGCGGGCTGGTGGCGCGTGAACTGGCGGCCCGTCCACAGGCTGTGACGGCAGGTGAGAAACAGTTTCTGGAGTATGGTCTTACTGGGGCGCGCGGCGAGGCCGAACAGGGTTTTGCCACCGTGCGCCGCGCAGTGTTGCCGTTCTGGCATCAGGAGCAGGGCGAACGGCGGCTGCAGCATGCGTTATTGCGCCTGATGGCGGCAAACCCGGACAGCAATCTGGTGTCGCGCGGCGGCATTGCCGGGCTGCGCTACGTGCAGGATTATGCGGCGACTTTACTGGCTGTCGGCTGGGATAACGATGCGTTGTCTGAAATGGACAGGGCGCTGATGTCCCGACGCTTAAGCCCCGGCGGCAGCGCCGATTTGCTGGCGGTCGCGTACGTGTTGGCGCAACTTCCATAGCGCTGCATCGGGCGGCGTTATTCATCCGGGCTTTTCCAGCACAGATAAGTCGATTGAGATAGCGGCTGCCCCCATTGCCGGATGGCGCTGGATTCTCCGGTCTGTGGATTTACCCGGCCGGAACAGGCCGAGAGGTATTAAAAAGGCATAAAAAAACCCGGCGCTCAGGCCGGGTTTTTTGTCTTACGCTTTCTGGGCGACTGCCGCAGGTTCGCGCACATGTTTGTATTTAAACAGTGTCACGAAGGCAAAAGCCAGTACCAGCGAATAACCGGCAAAAATCAGCCATACGGTTTTCCAGTCGGTAACGCCTGCGGTGGTGTAGATCTCTACCACTTTACCGCTGGCCATACCGCCGAGGATACAGCCGAAGCCGTTGGTCATCATCAGCAGCATACCCTGTGCACTGGCGCGGATCGCCGGGTTTACCTCTTTCTCAACGAACACCGAACCGGAGATGTTGAAGAAGTCGAATGCGCAGCCGTAGACAATCATCGACAGCACCAGCAGCACGGTACCGAACGGTGTCGGGTCGCCATAGGCGAACAGACCAAAACGCAGAACCCAGGCGAAGATACTGATCATCATTACGTTCTTGATGCCGTAGCGGCTCATAAAGAACGGAATCGCGAGGATGAAGACAGTTTCGGAAATCTGCGAAATAGACATCATCACTGACGCATGGGTCACGATGAAGCTATTCGCAAACAGCGGGTTGGCATCGAAGCTGTGCAGGAAGGTGTTGCCGAACATGTTGGTGATCTGCAACTCTGCGCCCAGCATCATCGAGAAGATGAAGAAGATCGCCATGCGCTTGTTTTTAAACAGCGCGAAAGCGTTCAGGCCCAGCATTTCCACCCAGGTCTGTTTCTCGGTGCTTTTCGCAACCGGCATGTGCGGCAACGTCAGGGAGAACAGGCTCAGCACCAGCGACAACACAGCACCGATATAGAGCTGCATATGGCTCAGTTCGAAGCCGGAGAAGCTCACCACCCACATCGCCAGGATAAAGCCAATGGTGCCCCAGATACGGATTGGCGGGAAATCGGTAACGATATCGTGCCCGGCGGATTTCAGGCGGAAGTAAGAGATGGTGTTTACCAGGCTCAGCGTTGGCATATAGGCCAGCGAGTTGAGCAGAATAATGGCAAACATCGCGCCCGGCGTGGTAACACCTGCGGCAATAAACAGGGTGATCGCACCGACCAGGTGGCACAGAGCATAAACCCATTTCGCGCTCAGCCATTTGTCGGCAATGATACCGAGCAGCGGCGGCATCAGCAGCGAGGCAATGCCCAGCGAACTATATACCGCACCAATGGATGCACCATCAAATTTCAGCGTGACGAACATATACGAGCCAAGCGTCGTCAGCCAGCTTCCCCACAGGCAGAACTGCAGAAAGATAATGACTTTCAGCTGCAGCTTAAGATTCATGCTAATTTCCTCACAAAGGAGACGGACAGATGTTGGAATGGGCACAATTAATATTGTTATGTGTCAGGATTCTATCATCACCTGGGTGGCGAATTTGTTATGCCCGACATAAAAATGCAAACTTCCTCTGATTGCATTTACATATGGTGACGGATATCACACTTTAGCGCAACCGTTTGCATCACGCAGATGAATACCTTATGCCTCTTTCGCACAAATGCACGAAAGAGGCACAAGATCAGTTGCGACGCCAGGTCTTCTGAGCCGAATTGACTTTATAGAGGTAGCGGCGGGATTCCGCCGACGGATGGCGGGTGGTCAGTGTCTGGTAAACATCACCTGGAGTCATGGTGTTGATGATATTGGCGGCCTGCATCTTATCGCTGGAAAAGACGCGAAGTACGCTGCCCGCACCACCGTTATAGGCGGTGATCACTGCATAACGCCGGGATGTCGGGTTACTGATGCCGGAGAGATAAACATTATTCAGCATCGCCAGATATGCGGTGCCGATATCAATATTGCTCTGCGGATCGAACAGATAGCTGCGATCCGGCGTACCGGATCTGCCCTGGGCGCGGAAGACATCTTTCCCGGCGCTGTGCTGTACCACCTGCATCAGGCCCAGCGCGTCAGAGCGGCTAACCGCGTACGGGTTAAACGACGACTCCGTCTGCATAATCGCCAGAATCAGCGACTCATCGACGCCATATTTCCGCGAGGCCTGGCGTACCATACCGATATATTTATGCGCACGTTTGTCCAGATGGTTCGGCACCAGATTGATCGTCACGCTATAGATAACGCGTAAGCCGTTACTGCGCTTTTTCAGCCGGGTTTGCAGCAGGTAATCCGCAAAGCGCGCCGCGCGCCACTCCCAGCGGATCGCTTCACCGTTGTTATCCAGCACCTGGCCATAAAGGAACGGTTCTTTGGAGATCGGGATATCATCGGTATCAGAATAGAGGTCGATAGATCCGGGATCGTCGCCCATCAGCAGGGTTTTGATAATCGCCTGGCGCAGATGTGCAGCCGGATCGGTGCCGGAGATCGTTTCGATGGTGATGGTACCTGCATCAAAGTTGATGTGGCTGCGAGTCTGGTACTGGTCGGTGTATTTAACGTAGTCCTTCGGCCCGGCGATCAGGACTTCGTTAAATCCCCAAAGATTCTCAATGTTGTGGGCGAACTGCCCCATCAAAATATCAAAACCGTTAGTGTCTTTAATCCAGGCTTCGTTATAGGCTTCGCCCGATTTGTTAGAGCTGGAACAAGAAATCAGTAACGGCGCGATCATCACTAGCGCTAAAAATTTTTTCATCATTCCGGATGCAATTGTGTTTGGGGAAAACGCGCCTGTGACGCCCGGGCGCTGGCAATATCTCCCTGTTTCGCGACATTGCCAGCCGTGCAGGTATTTAGCCGCTTATTTTTTCTCTTGCGGCGTATAGCCTTCGATATGCACGTCTTTACCTTCAAACAGGAAATTCACCATCTCCTGTTCCAGCAGTTTGCGGTGCTCGGTATTCATCATGTTGAGCTTTTTCTCGTTAATCAGCATGGTTTGCTTCTGCTGCCACTGCTTCCAGGCCTCTTTCGAGATCTCGTTATAAATGCGTTTACCCAGATCGCCCGGATAGAGCTGGAAGTCTTGTCCCTCTGCTTCGCGTTGCAGGAAGGTACAAAAAATGGTTCTGCTCATAAAAAATCCTCTCTACTTGCGCGCCGTGCTACTTCGCTTCGGCGCGTAATTGCTGTATCAGGCGTTCCACTGGAGCCGCCAGACCGACGGATGGCGGCTGCGCCAAGTTATACCAGAGACCCGCGCCATCATCCATGCAGGATGAGAACGAGGACACGCCAAGCCACATAGGCACAATATCCAGATGGAAATGGCTGAAGGTATGGCGGAACGCCACAAGCTGGCTGAGATTATCGGCGCTAATGTTCCTCTGCGCCAGCCAGTCGCGCAGACCCGCTTCATCGCTGAACTGCGGGAAACAGAACAGACCGCCCCACAGCCCGCTGGGCGGGCGCTGTTCGAGATAAACCTCGCCTTCATGCTGCATCAGCAGGAAATAGCCGCTGCGTTCAGGCAGCGTCTGTTTGGGTTTTTTACCGGGATATTGTGCCCACGACTGCGCCGCTTTTGCTTCGCAGCCTGTTTGCAACGGGCACAATTCGCACTTCGGTCTGGAACGTGTACAGACGATAGCACCGAGATCCATCATCGCCTGGTTAAAGCGCTCCACCCCTTTTGCCGGTGTGACTTCAGTGCTGATATCCCACAGCCGCTTTTCCACCTCTTTTTTACCCGGCCAGCCCGTAACGGCGTAGCAGCGTGCCAGCACACGTTTAACGTTACCGTCGAGGATGGGAAAATGTTTACCCAGCGACAGTGAGAGGATCGCGCCTGCAGTGGAACGGCCAACGCCAGGAAGCGCGGCCACTTCATCAAAGGTTTCCGGGAAACGACCGCCATGCAGGTTCGCCACCTGCTGCGCGGCTTTATGCAGATTGCGGGCGCGGGCGTAGTAGCCGAGTCCGGTCCACAGATGCAGCACTTCATCCAGCGGAGCGTTTGCCAGATCGGTCACCGTCGGGAAACGGGCCATAAAACGCTGGAAATAAGGAATAACGGTTGCAACCTGCGTCTGTTGCAACATCACTTCCGACAGCCATACTTTGTAAGGCGTTTTTTCAATTTGCCAGGGCAGGGTTTTTCGCCCGTATTTATCGTACCAGTCCAGAACCTGGGCTGAAAATTGAGACGCTTGCATGGTCACCAGAATCGCGTTGTCAGGGGCGAAGATTGCAGCACAGAGGCGTTGGCCTGTAAACCGGAACTTTCCGGTGCTTGCATCATGCGATTAACTTTGGATAATGCCCGTTTCCTGAACACTCTCACGAGCAGATCATTTTATGAATAACGACGTCATTTCACCGGAATTTGATGAAAACGGCCGCCCATTGCGCCGGATTCGTAGCTTTGTCCGTCGCCAGGGCCGCCTGACCAAAGGGCAGCAGCACGCGCTGGAAAATTACTGGCCGGTGATGGGCGTTGAGTTCAGCGAACAGCCGCTGGATCTCGTCGCGCTGTTTGGTCGCACGGCGCCGGTGACGCTGGAAATTGGTTTCGGCATGGGCGCTTCGCTGGTGGAGATGGCGAAAATGCGTCCGGAGCAGAACTTCCTTGGTATTGAAGTGCACTCGCCGGGCGTCGGCGCTTGCCTCTCTTCTGCGCATGAAGAGGGCGTTGAGAACCTGCGCGTGATGTGCCATGACGCGGTCGAAGTGCTGCATAAAATGATTCCTGACAATTCTTTAAATATGGTGCAGCTGTTTTTCCCTGACCCGTGGCATAAAGCGCGTCATAATAAACGCCGCATCGTTCAGGTACCGTTTGCTGAACTGGTGAAAAGCAAGCTCAAGCTGGGCGGCGTGTTCCATATGGCGACTGACTGGGAAGCCTATGCGCAACATATGCTTGAAGTGATGTCCTCTATCGACGGTTATAAAAACTTGTCGGCGACGAATGACTTTGTGCCGCGTCCGGATTCGCGTCCAGTGACTAAATTTGAACAGCGTGGCCACCGTCTTGGTCACGGCGTATGGGACTTAATGTTCGAGAGGGTGAAATAATGGCAACAAACCGCAGTCGTCGCTTGCGTAAAAAAATGCATATCGACGAGTTCCAGGAACTGGGTTTTTCCGTTGCATGGCGTTTTCCGGAAGGTACCAGCGAAGAGCAGATCGATAAAACCGTTGATGACTTTATTCAGGAAGTGATCGAGCCGAATAAGCTGGCGTTTGACGGCAGTGGTTATCTGGCCTGGGACGGTCTGATTTGTTTGCAGGAAATCGGTAAATGTACCGAAGAACATCAGGCCATTGTGCGTAAGTGGCTGGAAGACCGCAAACTGAGCGAGGTACGCATCAGCGAACTTTTCGATGTTTGGTGGGACTAATAAAGCATAAGGGGCCAGCATTAGCTGGCCCGTTTTGTCTCTACAGGAGTTTTTTTATGATGCGCAAAACGCTGTTGGCGGCGGCTCTTACGGTTACCGCATTTGCGGCTCAGGCTGATTATCAATGTGGCGTGACGCCGCGTGACGATGTGATCATCAGCCCGCAAACCGTGCAGGTGAAAGGTGAGAACGGTAACCTGGTGATCACCCCGGACGGCAATGTCATGTTTAACGGCAAGCAACCTTCGCTAACCGCTGCGCAGCGCGAACAGGCGAAGGATTACCAGGCCGAATTGCGCAGTGCTCTGCCATGGATTGACGATGGCGCGCGCAGTCGCGTGGAGAAAAGCCGTGCAGCGCTGGATACGATCATTGTCAAACAGGTGGGAGAGAATAGCAGCATGCGCAACCGTCTGACCAGGCTGGATGCGCAACTGAAAGAGCAGATGAACCGCATTATTGAACATCGCAACGATGGCCTGACATTCCACTACAAAGCGATTGATGAAGTGCGCGCCAATGGTCAGCAACTGGTGAACCAGACAATGGGCGGCATTCTGCAGGACAGCATCAACGAAATGGGTGCTAAAGCCGTGCTGAAGAGCGGCGGTAATCCGCTACAGAGCGTGCTGGGGAGCCTCGGCGGTTTACAGACGGCTATTCAGGATGAGTGGAAAAACCAGGAAGCGGATTTCCAGCAGTTTGGCAAAGACGTGTGTAAGCGCGTCGTCTCGCTGGAAGAAAACCGCAAAGCGTTGACCGCCGGATTGAAGTGATCCGCTCTTATAGTTTTTTATTTTCGGAATAGTCAAATAAAGCCCGGCTATATTAGTCGGGCTTATTATTTTACCCGCTGTATTATATCTCTGGAATCCTTTCAAGCCGCCTTATGATATTAATTAAGGTAGGTTGACAGGAGCTTGTATTAATGTGACTGAAATATAGAGAATTAATTTACTTTAAGAACTCTCTTATTGATGATAGTATCGAATTTCAAATCATGGACTCGATACTTACTTGTATGACATCACTACATATTCAATCGAAAAATGACGCCTCAATCTATGAAGATTTTCCTGAGCGGTACAAAAATACCGAGCTTGATCTGCTCGGTTTAATTAGTACCTTGTGGGAAAGTAAGCGAATCATTATCTCGACTATTCTGATGTTTTCTCTGGTCGGATTCTTCATTAGTGCGTTATTAACGCCAAAATGGACCAGCCAGGCAGAAATCACGCCAGCAGAAAAACCGCAATGGAGCCAGCTGCAAAAGACCCTTTCTACTTTGCAGGTTCTCGATGTTAAACCTTCTCTTGATAAGGTTGAAGTATTTAACCTGTTCCTGAAAAAGTTTAATTCTGAGTCGCTGCGTGAAGAGTTCCTGGCATCGTCTCCGCTGGTGGCCGGCAAGCTGATGGCTTCTAATCCCGATGCTGAAGAGTTACGCCGCGGCATTGTACTGCTGTCCGGGAAGATCAAGGCGGTCAATAACACGCCGGTGAAAAGTGCCGATAACGTGCCTTACCAGTCCTGGACATTAAGCTTCACCGCCCCGACGGCTGGCGAGGCTAAGGAAATTCTTAACAGCTATATCAATTATATTTCTGCGTTGGTTGTTAAAGAAACATTAGATTATCTGCGCGAAGAAGTGGATTTAAAAAAGGATACGGAGAGGGAGTCGCTGGCGATGGAGCGTGAGCGGATGAATACGCTGCATGACACCAAGTTGAAGCGCCTAAATTACTCGCTGGAAGTGGCAAATGCTGCCGGTATTAAGCGTCCTGTTTACAGTAATGGGCAATCCGTACAGGATGACCCGGATTATTCCATCGCTCTGGGGGCTGATGGCATTGCTGAAAAGCTTAAAATCGAACAGTCAATTGTCGATGTTACCCGGCTTAATGCGGATTTCCGTTATCGTGAACATCGCCTGGCGGAACTGGAAAAACTGGATATTAAAGATATCACCTTTACGCCGTTTAAATATCAGCTTTCCCCGTCTTTACCTACCAAAAAAGAGGGGGCGGGTCGGGTTTTATTTATTATTTTAGCGGCGCTGTGTGGTGGGGTTATTGCCAGTGCTGTGGTATTAGTTCGACACGCTTTGCAGCAACGGAATCATTAATCTTTCTGTAGTACTTTGGCCCTCTGCGTTCCGCGCAGAGGGCCAAAGTCTTTATTCAGTCAGAAACAACTCAAGCAGAGAATTGAGAAACAGCTTACCGTGTTCGGTTATTTGCCAGTACGTGTCACATTCATTCAAATAATTTAATGCCAGCGCCTGCTCGATCTGCGGGCGTATCGTACTTTCATCCAGCCCGGTGTAGCGGGTGAATTCAGCGCGTGGCGCAGGCTCCAGCAGGCGAAAGCGATTCATAAAGAATTCGAACGGTTTATCCTGCGCTTCAACATCATGCTGCTTATCAAGGTATTTTCCCTGCATATACCCACGCGGATGGCGGGTTTTCGCCGTGCGCAGGATGCGCCCATCCGGAAAAGTGACTTTACCGTGCGCGCCGCAACCAATACCCAGGTAATCACCAAAGCGCCAGTAGTTGAGGTTATGCTGACACTGATAACCCGGTTTCGCATAGGCTGAGGTTTCATACTGCTGATAGCCGGCCGCGGTAAGGATCTGGTGTCCCTGCTCGAAAATATCCCACAGCGCATCGTCATCCGGCAGCACCGGCGGGCGCGAGCCAAACAGCGTATTGGGTTCGATAGTCAGTTGATACCACGACAGGTGCGGTGGGTTAAGTTCGATGGCCTGACGCAGATCGTCCAGCGCCTCTTCCAGCGACTGATCCGGCAGGCCGTGCATCAAATCGAGGTTAAAGCTGCGCAACCCCAGCCCGCTTGCCAGCTTTGCCGCGCGTTTCGCTTCCTCCGGGCCGTGAATTCGCCCGAGCCGCTGAAGCTTGGTTTCACTGAAGCTTTGTACGCCGATGGAGATACGGTTCACGCCCGCACGCTGGTAATCGACAAAACGGTCGGCTTCCACGGTGCCTGGGTTGGCTTCCATGGTAATTTCCGCATCGGCCGCCATCGGCAGCCGGGCGCGCACGCCATCCAGCAGCGTTTGCATCGCCGGGCCGGACAGCAGGCTCGGTGTGCCGCCACCAATAAAGATGGTCTTTATTTCACGTCCCTGCGCCCGGGGCGCGTCAGCATCGAGGTCGTTCAGCAGATGCTGAACGTAATCGTCGTGCGGCACTTCGCCCTTCAGCGCGTGCGAGTTGAAGTCGCAGTACGGGCATTTCTGCACGCACCAGGGAATATGGATATAAAGGCTCAAAGGTGGCAAATCAGCCATTACGCAGTGCTTCCAGTAACAATTTTAACGCCTGACCGCGATGGGAAATGGCGCTTTTCTCTTCGCGAGTAAGTTCCGCAGCGGTTTTACCCCTGGAAGGAACAAAGAAAATCGGATCGTAGCCAAAACCGCCGCTGCCAGCCGGTTGCTGCGCGATAACGCCTGACCAGCTACCGTGACATACCAGCGGCGTCGGATCGTTCGCATGACGCATATAGACCAGCACACAGTGGAACTGTGCGGTACGTTGTTCATCCGGGACCGATTTCAGCGCATCGAGCAGCTTTTCCAGATTCTGCTGATCGGTTGCATCCACGCCGGAATAGCGCGCCGAATAGATCCCCGGGGCGCCCTGCAATGCATCAACCGCCAGGCCGGAATCGTCAGCGATGGCGGGCAAACCGGTAACCTGCGCCGCGTGGCGAGCTTTGAGGATGGCGTTCTCAATAAACGTCAGCCCGGTCTCTTCTGCGGACTCAACGCCCAGTTCAGTTTGTGCGACCACGTCGAGGCCGAAATCATTCAATAGCGAGGCAAGCTCGCGCACTTTACCGGCATTACCGGTCGCGAGGACAACTTTTTGCATAGTGGATCCTAATCGATTAGCGCCGCGACTTCCGTCGGGATCTGTTGCGGGTGGGTAATTTTAATCTGCTTATGGCGGCCCAGCTCGCCTTTTTCAATCACCACCTGGTTTTTTGCCACGCGAAACTGCTTTGCGAGGTATTTGACCAGGTGCGCATTTGCCTGGCCGTCTACAGGCGGAGCGGTGATGGCGACTTTCAGTTCGTCGCCATGCAACCCGATAATGTTGTCGCGGCTGGCTTTCGGCTGAATGTACAGCCGCAAAACCAGCCCCTCTTCACAGGTAGAAACGGCACTCATAGTGCCATCCACAACCCCGGCAGAAGAATATCGCCGGTGGATTGCAGTAGCTCCGCAACGCCCATATTGATGACGTACAGCAGCAGCACCAGGATCATCGGCGAGAAGTCGATGCCGCCCATCGCTGGCAGCAGATTACGGATTGGGCGCAGCAGCGGTTCCGTCAACTGTATTAAAACGTACTCGACCGGGCTACGGCCCTGGCTGACCCAACTCATGATCGCCATGACCAGCAGTACCCAGAAAATCATCAGACCGATGGTTTTCAGTAAAATCAGCAGCGCGGAAATCCAGATGATCGGCTGGAACGTGATCACCATAAATAGCACGATCGCCTTGATAAAACTGAGTACAAAAGCGATCAGCAGCGAGGCGCTATCCAGCGGCCCCAGTGGCGGAATGACACGGCGCAGCGGCCCGACAATCGGCTGTGTAGCTTTCACTACAAACTGCGAAAACGGGTTGTAAAAATCGCAGCGTGCCCACTGCATCCAGACGCGCAACAGCAGAACCATCGTATAGAGTTCAAGCACTGTCGAGAGCAGGAAAGTCAACGTCTTCATGGCGTTCCTCAGTATTCCTTAATTTTTCGTGTAATCGCGCGCACCAAAAATGGCTGTCCCGATGCGCACCATCGTGCTGCCAGCCGCAATGGCGGCGGTCATGTCGTCCGTCATGCCCAGCGACAGGGTATCCACCGTTGGATAACGTGTTTTGAGCGCTTCAAATGCTACAGCCATTTGCCGTGCTACGGCAAACTGCCGCGCGTACTCCGTTTCCGGCGCGGGGATCGCCATCAAACCTCGCAGACAAATGCTAGGTAATTCAACAACCTGTGCCGCCAGCGCATCCAGCTCGCCGAGGGCAATGCCCGATTTGCTCTGTTCGTCGCTGATGTTGACCTGAATCAGCACATTCAGCGGCGGCAGGTCGGCGGGGCGCTGTTCGCTTAAGCGGCTGGCGATCCGCAAACGATCGATGGTGTGGCACCAGTCGAAATGTTCGGCTACCAGACGGCTTTTGTTGGACTGCAACGGCCCGATAAAGTGCCATTGCAGGTCATCTACGCCCGCCTCGCGGAAGTGAAGGATCTTATCGACCCCTTCCTGAACATAGTTTTCTCCAAACGCGCGCTGTCCGGCGTCGATGGCTTCTGCGACAGCGCTCGCAGGCTTGGTTTTGCTCACTGCAAGTAAAGTAACTTCTGCTGGAGCACGGCCGCATTGTGTTGCGGCAGCGGAGATTTTGTCCCGGACCTGTGCCAGGTTGTGCGCAATATCGTTCATGTTTCCAGGATAGCGTTATGGATATAGATGAAATAGTGGAGCTTAGTGTAAAGCATAATGTCTCGGATCTACACCTGTGCAGTCATTGTCCACCGCGCTGGCGACAGCAGGGACGGCTGGTGCCTGCGCCTTTTCCCGCGCCTGACATCAGCGGGTTTCTCAATGCTTATCTGAGCAGCGCGCTGCAGCAGCAATGGCGAGAACAGGGGCAGGTTGATTTTGCCCTGACCACCGCGCGCGGACAGCGCTTGCGTGCTGGTGCGTTCAGCCATCATCAGGGCGTCTCGCTGGCGCTGCGACTGCTGGCGCAAAGCAGCCCATTGCTTGCTGAACTGGATGTGCCCGTCGCGCTGAACACTCTGCTGGAGCGGGATAACGGGCTGATTCTGGTTACCGGGGCCACAGGCAGCGGTAAATCCACGACCCTGGCGGCGATGGTTGAGCATCTCAACCAACATCATGACGGGCATATTTTGACGCTGGAAGATCCGATTGAATTTGTCCATACCAGCAAGCGGTGCCTGATCCAGCAGCGGGAGATCGGCCAGCACTGTAGTTCATTCGCTGCCGGTTTGCGTTCGGCGCTACGTGAAGATCCGGATGTGATCCTGCTGGGCGAGCTGCGCGACAGCGAAACCATCCGCCTGGCTTTGACTGCTGCAGAGACCGGGCATCTGGTGCTGGCCACGCTGCATACACGTGGGGCAGCGCAGGCGGTGGAACGTCTGGTGGATACGTTTCCGGCGCAGGAGAAAGATCCGGTACGCAGCCAGTTGGCCGGAAGCCTGCAAGCGGTGCTGGCGCAGAGGCTGGAAGCAGACACGCGGGGTGGGCGGATCGCGCTGTTTGAGCTGCTGATTAACTCTCCGGCGGTCGCGAATCTGATCCGCGAAGGCAAAACGCACCAGTTGCCCGGTGTGATGCAGACCGGGCAGCAGGCGGGCATGCAGACCTTTGCGCAAAGTCACCAACAGCGCGTTCAGCAGGGGTGGCTTTAACATACGTTTAGCGAATACACCGCAGGCAGGGCGCCTGCTGTCGCGAGGATCTCCAGCCGAACGCTCAATGCTGTCAGCGGTTCGGGGAACTGGTGCTGGCAGACGGAGTGGTGATTCTCCCGCACTTCAGCCAGAAGTTTATCGTCCGCCCACAGGCGGTAGTGCGTAATACAGTGTGGCGTCACCGCGTAGTGATGGCCCATTTGCACCGACTCCATGGCGTTATCAAAGTCGTTGTCCTGTACCAGCGTCAGATGGTGGATCTGGCGCGGCGTCGCCCAACGCCAGACGATTTCCGGCGTTGGATCGTTAGCATCCGGCGTCCAGCCGTTGATCTGCTGCTCCGGGCGCAGGCGTCCGTTGAGCACATTTTGTACGCTCCAGGCCATTAATGGCTGGCTGAAACGCAGGGCAGGCATAATTTGTTGCGGATGACGGCGCGGCAGCCAGAAGTCGAACTCGTCGACGCCATAATCGCCATCGACAACCTGACGAGTGTGTTTCGCCACGCGTGCATTCAGGCTGTTAAATACCGTCATCATGCCGGGCAGATGCGTATCCGTCAGGGCGATCTCGACCGCATCCTGCGCGTCGAAGGCGATAAACAGATACTGGTCGCGGTCGCTCTGCCAGCTGAATAACAAGGTGTGCCAGGCTTCGCCGGAAACCTGTAATACAGACTCGGCGTATTGATAATCGGGGGTAAAATTTCCTGCACGCGCGCTGCCGAGCAGGGATACTGCCAGCGTTTGCGGCGTTTTGGCCCGCAGAAACAGCGCGATATCCGGCAACTGCGCACCAGCCTGTACCGGCAGCAGCAGTGCCATCCGCCCCGTTAATGCGTGCCAGCGACCACTGGCAGGAAGTTCAGTCAGTTGATATTCACTACTGGCGCTGACCTCCGCTCCGGCCGCCGGATCGTTCAGCCAGCGTCGTGGAATATAGCAGCCGTTAGCCTGTAACTGCTGTTGCAGTAAGCCGATGTGTGCAGGCTCCGCCAGTTCACGCGGGGTAAGGCGCTCTGTTTTACAAAGAGCGGCGGCGCGGCCCACCACTTCACCCAGCAGACCGCAGGTGCACATCACGCGGGCGCTGCCAAACGCGACATGGGAGGCGGAAATCAGCCTGCCGGTGAGGAACAGATTGTCCAGCGAGCGGCTATAAAGGCAGCGAAATGGAATGGTATAGGTACCTTTGCTGTGAAACTGGCGGCAGCCGTCGTGCGTGCTGTAAACGCCATCTGCCGGATGCAGGTCGATCGACCAGCCTCCGTAAGCCACGGCATCGTAGTGATCGCGTTGTTCGATAATATCCTGCTGGCACAGTAAATGATCGCCGAGGAAGCGGCGGCTTTCGCGCTTGCCAGGAATTGCGCCCACCCATTCGATGGTCATATTCGCAGCTTCCGGGAAGTTGCCGGAGTTTTTAATATGATCCCAGACGCCCCAGACGATTTTCCACAGTTCCCATTTGATCTCTTCGCTTTCATGCACGGTATCCAGACGGCCTCCCCACTCCAGCCACCACAGATCGCAACCGTTCAGCGTCGATGTCAGCCGCTTGTAGCGCGGGATTTCGGTTATATCTTGCAGCGCAAAAGAGGGCGGTACAAAGTTGACCGGTCCATCGGTTTGTTTGGTGTAGAAGTAGATCGAATGACCCAGCTTATGGCCGAAATGATCCCCCGGCGCCATCTTCTCGCCCAGCTCTTGTGCCTCTTCCGCACCCTCGCGATATTCAGCGCCCGCCAGAAAACCCAGCACGCCATCGCCGGTGGCGTCGCAAAACTGCGCTGCATTTACGCTGTAAAAGGTTTCGTTGATTGGATTGAAGGCTTTGATCCGGATAATGCGCTGCTGCTCTTTTTCCACTTCATAAACGGCAGTATTCAGCAAAAGCGTTAACCCCGGCTGGCTTTTTGCCAGATCCAGCAGGACCAGATCGAACATCACTGGGTTGCCCTCTTTGTTGCGCCAGAGGTTCTCTTCCATGATTTCGCCCATGATGCCGCCTTCGCGCGCCCAGCGGTTATTGTTCCCCATATGCGACGTGGCGCCATTCGCCCACAGTCTTACTTCGCTGGAGGCATTCCCGCCAAGTACAGGCCTGTCCTGAATCAGCACCACTTGTAAGCCGTCGCGGGCAGCCGCAAGAGCGGCGCAAAGACCGGCAAGGCCGCCGCCTGCAACCAACAGATCGCAGCGAAGATGCTGCGTCGGAAAGGTTCTTGCCTCGCTATGGGGAAAGATCTTCATAACCTTGTATCCTTCTTTACTGACGGTAAAATCGAATTTTGAGCAATCTGATGAGCGAATCCTGAATGTCCTCACAACCTAACCAAAGCCTGATTGATGGTATCCGCTGCCTGCAGTATCTGGTTTCCAGTGGTCGCGCCATTGGTTGCCGCGAGCTGGCTCGCCTGATGGGCATTAACACTACGCGCGTCAACCGGTTGCTGATGACCATGGCGTCGATCGGCCTGACCATGCAGGATGCTCAGCGACGCTATCTGCCGGGGCCTGGTATCCATGCGCTGGCGGCGCAGGCGATTCGCGGCTCGGCGCTTTTCTCCCAGGCGCTCCCCCTGCTTGAACGCCACGCCCCGAAAGACATCGTGGTGGCGATGGGCGTGCTGTGGGAGGATCAGGTCATCTATATCTATCACTCCGAACCCGGTAGTCAGGTCAGCCAGGCGCTGGCTGGTTTTCATATGCTGCCCGCCTGGCAATCTGTCATCGGCATGTCGCTGCTGGCGGCGGAAAGCGATGATGAACTGCAAAAACGCTTTACCGACGAGCAGTGGCAGCAGCTTGGCCCGCATGTCGCTCTTCAGCGTCAGCAGGGCCATGTGGTCTGGCATCATGACGACGGCGAAGTGTCGATGGCCAAACCCCTCGGCGCGCACTCTGCGGCGCTGGCCTTTGCCGGAATGTGGAACATCGAAGACGCTGAGGTCGAAACCCGCTTGCAGGCGCTTCATACACTGGCCAGCCATCTGACGGAAAAGGCCTGACAGATTTATCGCTCTGTTATGTTTCTTTTATAGAAACAATCAGAGGAATGCAAAAAGGGCGGTCAGAAACTGTGAAAACGATCGGCAAAAAGCCGCGGTCGAGGCGCGGCTTTATTCAGGTGAGGTTGTTACAAAATTGAATTGAAGCGAGGATCAGGCGTGCTGCTCGAAATAGCTTTCGAGGATGATCACGGCGGAGGCGGAATCAACGCTGCCTTTGTCGAGTGCGCGAAAACCGCCGCGTTCGAACAAACCGGCGCGCGCTTCTACGGTACTTAACCGCTCATCATGCAGCGTAACTTTCACGCCAAAACGACCGTGCACTTTATTGGCGAAATTGCGCGCGCGCGCCGTCAGCGGCTGTTCGGTGCCATCCATATTGAGCGGCAAACCGACGATGACCGTTTCCGGCTGCCACTCTTTCAGTAGTTTTTCGATAAGCTTCCAGTCTGGCGTGCCGTCCTGCGCTTTAAGCGCGGTGAGCGGACGCGCCGTGCCGGTGATGCGTTGCCCAATGGCGACGCCAATACTTTTGGTGCCAAAATCAAAGGCCAGCAAGGTTCCGCTCATCAGGCATGCCCCGCTACGCCAGGCATGGTGGAGATATCAATACCGATAAGTTTTGCCGCTTCGCGCCAGCGGTCGGCGATCGGCGTTTTGAACAGAATGTTGAGATCGGCCGGGGCGGTGAGCCAGGCGTTATCCATGATCTCTTGCTCCAGTTGTCCTTTTTCCCATGAGGCGTATCCCAGCGCGACCAGCACTTCGCTCGGCTGTTCTGCCGTTCCAAGGGTTTCCAGCACATCGCGTGAGGTGGTGACCACGGTGTTATCCGAAACGCGAATGCTGGAAGCGAATGTGGCGGGCGGCGTATGCAGGATAAAACCACGATCTTCCGCCAGCGGGCCGCCCAGCAGCACCGGTTTGTCCAGACGGATGGCTGGATCCCGCGCTTCTGGCTGGATTTTGAGTTTTTCCAGGACACCGTCAACTTTCAGGTTTTCCAGCGGCTTATTAATAATCAGCCCCATTGCACCTTCGTCGTTGTACTCGCAGATATAGACTACCGAGCGCCGAAAGAGAGGATCCTGAAGAGCAGGCATGGCAATAAGAAAGTGATGCTGTAAATTCATTGTCAGAGGTTCTGTTTCCTGGTTCAAAAAAGCGACAGCCTAGTATGGGGGGAAAGCGCAGATCTGTCACCTGGCAATGCTGTCATGGGCGGGATCCTTCCCGCCCTGTGCGCTGAGATTATTTACCCAGACGTTTTTCGATGGCATCCATCAGCATGCCGGTGATGGAGATCGGGAATTCAGCCTCAATTTCACGTACGCAGGTTGGGCTGGTTACGTTAATTTCGGTCAGGCGGTCGCCGATAATATCCAGGCCAACAAAAATCAGCCCTTTGGCTTTCAACACCGGCGCAACTTTGCGCGCAATCGCCCAGTCGCTTTCGCTTAACGGACGTGGTTCGCCGCGGCCGCCCGCCGCCAGATTGCCGCGGGTTTCGCCACCCTGCGGGATGCGCGCCAGGCAGTAAGGCACCGGTTCACCGTCAACCACCAGCACGCGTTTGTCGCCGTCTTTGATCGCTGGCAGATAGTTTTGCGCCATGCAATAGCGGCTACCCAGTTCGGTCAGCGTTTCCGTAATCACCGACAGGTTCGGATCGCCCTCTTTGACACGGAAGATCGACGTGCCGCCCATGCCGTCCAGCGGTTTAAGGATGATGTCGGTGTGCTTTTGCCAGAACGCTTTCAACTGCGCTTTGTTGC
The DNA here is from genome assembly GCA_948099535.1 of Jatropha multifida. NCBI lineage: Eukaryota > Viridiplantae > Streptophyta > Magnoliopsida > Malpighiales > Euphorbiaceae > Jatropha > Jatropha multifida. The sequence continues at coordinate 61,022 of CANUEX010134179.1, forward strand.
GCGTAACCAGCGTTTCCGGTGTCAGATCCGGGAACCAGGCGGTGAACAATTTTTCATTACAGTCACGCAGGCTCTGCGGCTTGTTAACGATCAGCGTGCCTTTCTCTTCCGCACGCTCAAGAATGTAGGTCGCATAGATATACTCGGTGTCGAACGGCGGATCTTTACGCATCAGGATGGTGTCCAGATCGGCCAGCGCAATATCCTGCTCGCTGCCGAATTCGTACCATTTGTCGTAGTTCTGTTCGACGGAAAGCGTGCGGGTGCGGGCGCGGGCTTCACCATTGATCAGGTAAAGATCCGCCATCTCCATATAGTGCAGCTCATAGCCGCGGCGCTGTGCTTCCAGCAGCATGGCGAAGCTGGTGTCTTTTTTGATGTTAATGTCCGCGATGGGATCCATCACGATGCCAAGCTTGATCATTCTGCTTCTCCTTTCAACCCAGGTCGCCAAAGCGGACCTGAAGCGCGGTGATGGCGGTAAGCGCCGTAGTTTCTGTACGCAGTACGCGTGGCCCTAACAAAATATCCGTAAACTGGTAGCGAGCGGTCATGGCGATCTCATCGGCAGAGAGGCCGCCTTCCGGGCCTATCAGCAATCGAATGCGCTCAACCGGCAGCGGAAGTGTGTTGATGCTCTGGCTGGCGCGCGGATGCAGGTTCAATTTCAGGCCGGCATCTTCTTCGGCGCACCAGGCTTCCAGATCCATCGCCGGGCGAATTTCCGGAATACGGTTACGACCGCACTGTTCGCAAGCGGCAATGGCGATTTTCTGCCACTGCTGGAGCTTTTTGTTCAGGCGTTCGGCATCCAGTTTAACCCCGCAGCGCTCAGAAAAAAGTGGCGTAATGAGGCTTACACCCAGCTCTATCGACTTCTGAATGGTGAATTCCATCTTTTCGCCGCGCGACATCACCTGGCCCAGATGGATATGCAGCGGGGATTCACGGTCGTCCACTTCGCTACGCAAAATGTTGACCATCACGCTTTTCTTATCCGCGCGAACAATCTCGGCGTCGAACACCTGATTGGAGCCGTCGAACAGTTGAATAGCCTGGCCCGGCCCCATACGCAGCACGCGGCCAACGTGGTTTGCAGCATCTTCGCTCAGCGCGATTTCATGGCCCGGCTGGAGAGGTTCAGGGTGATGGATGCGGGGAATACGCATGTTTTGAAATTCCGTCTGTCAGGAGATGCAGCGGCTCATGGGTGGAAAGTGCGCCACTGCACCTGTCGATAATCAATTGTCGCTAGTGTAGGTTAGCTCTTTCGCGCCATGCAAGCGCGCTGCACGTAAGGGTTGTGGTTGCCCTGCACCTCGGCAATGCGCGCATCGCGCGTGCATTCCCAGTCGGTCACCGGATACTGCTTATCCCACACCGTAAACAGTTGCGTTTGCTGTCGTGAAAGGCTGAGCTGATATTGATCACGCATATAGAAGTAGGTACGGGCAATCGCACCGCGGGCGCGGGCTGGCGGCTCAGCGAGCTTCTCTTTGAAATCAATCTTCATGCCGCACTGGCCATACTGACCGTCGCCGCCATTCCACTGGCTATACATAAAGTTGCCGCGATCGCCATTCACTTCACCGACGGCAGGTTGCAGGTTGTGCATATCGCTTTCAATTTTGCGGTAGACCGGATCTTTGGCGCAGTTTTTCCGGCCGCCATCCTGCCAGCACTGGCGCAGATGGCCGAACTGCCATGCAGGCATCACGTGCTCCCATTCAATGCGGCTGGCGCGGTTTTCATTTTTTCGCACCTTGTAGCCGCAGGAAGCAAGGTCAACCACGCCTTTTTTACCCTGCCAGTTAATTTTGCAGCCGCAATAGAAGTCGCCCGGTGCGTCGGCGTTAACTTTGGCTCCCGCCGCTTTTGCCTGGGCAAAGCTGTTTATGCCATCTGCTGCGAAAGCGGGAATGGCGATCAGTGCGATGAAAAGTGAGAAAAGACGAAACATAGCGAACTCCCTGTGAAACGAGTTCGCAACGTAGCGGAAGGCGTTGTCTGATGCAATCAGTAAGAGCAGAAAATTTCTTAATGGATTCAGTTAGTCGCGTCGGCAATGAGCGGTTCGCCACAGCGTACACAGCGGTAAACGGCCTCGCCGCGCAGCACGCGGTTGTGTCGGCGTACCGTAAGCTGGTGCTGCTGGCACCGACAATGGTATGGGAAAGTATTGCGTCTTACCGATTCCAGTTCGAACTGGTGCGTGCGGCGGGCAGGAACGCCAAGCACGCTCTCCATCATCCATTTCCACTCTTTACCGTGCGGCGCAACGCGACCGAAGTGTTTCCACACCAGCAGATGCGCCAGCTCATGCGGAACCACTTCTTCAACAAATGCCTGCTGGTTTTCCAGCAGCAGCACAGGGTTGAGACGGATTTCGTAATCCGCCAGCCAGGCCGTGCCCGCAGCTGTGCCACGCTGTTGATACACCACTTTAGGTTCGGGATAGCTGCGCTCCAGTTTCTGGTTCGCAAGGGCAAGTTTATCCCGCAGGCTCTGCATGACGGCTTGCTGGATGGCGATGGGGAGACGGGGAGTTTTCATAAGTGCTGAGAATAGGATCGGCGAAGCGCGAGTGCAACAGGCAAAACAGAGGCTTCCTCCGCAGAGGAAGCCTGAAGGGTTAATTGTGGGAACCGATCTCGCGCAGCGGACGGCCGCGCATCAGGTTACGCTCGATGTGCTCCAGCGAAACGTGTTTGGTTTCCGGCACCAGCCACAGGGTCAGTACAATGAACAACAGGTTCAGCGCGCCGTAAACCCAGAAGGTATTGGCATTGCCCAGTGAGTTCAGCATCGTCAGGAAAGTTGCGCCGACGATCATATTGGCAATCCAGTTAGTGGCGGTGGAGCAGGTGATACCGAAGTCGCGGCCTTTCAGCGGCTGGATTTCGGAGCACAGCACCCAGATCAGCGGACCGGCGCTCATGGCAAAACCCACAATGAACATCAGCAACATGGCGACCGCAAAGTACTGCGCTGATGGTGAGTGGATGCCGAGGTGCAGCATCGTACCGAGAATACCCATCCCGGCGGCCATTACCAGGAAGCCCAGCACCAGCGTCGGTTTACGTCCCCAGCGGTCTACCAGACCGATAGCGATAAAGGTTGCCAGCACGTTGGTCAGACCAACGATAACGGTGCCCCACATCTGCTCGTTGGTATTGCTGTAACCCGCCAGTTCGAAGATTTTCGGCGCGTAGTACATGATGACATTCATACCGGTGAACTGTTGCATGATTTGCAACAGCACGCCGAGGAACACCGCGCGGCGGAAATTGCTGTTCTCTTTAAACAGCGCCCAGCCGGTCTGTTTCACTTTCAGGCTTTCGCGAATCTCTTCCAGTTCATTTTTCGCTTCCGCGCTGGTGTCGCGCAGGCGTAGCAGCACGCGTTCGGCATCGTGGAAGCGGCGTTTAGCGGCAAACCAGCGCGGACTGTCCGGCAGGAAGAAGACCCCAATCAGCAGCAGAATCGCCGGAATGATGATCACGCCCAGCATCCAGCGCCATGCACCGCTGTAGCTAAAGGCCGTGTCCGAGAGATACGCGCCGAGAATCCCGATGGTGATCATCAACTGATACATCGAGATCATGCTGCCGCGAATTTTTTCCGGTGCGATCTCGGAAAGGTAGAGCGGCGCGGTGTAGGAGGCGATCCCAACGGCCAGACCAAGCAGCACGCGGGAAATAATCAACACTTCCACATTTGGCGCAGCGGCAGAGCACAGCGATCCCGCCACAAACAACACGGCGCCAATCATCAAACTTTTTTTACGCCCCAGGCGCCAGGAGAGCCAGCCGCTACCAACAGCACCGACGGCGGCGCCGAACATCATTGAACTGACCACCCACTCCTGGGTATGTGAGCTAATTTGAAAGTCTTTGGTGATAAAGGGCAGCGCACCAGCAATAACCCCAATATCCAGACCAAAAAGTAATCCTGCCAGTGCAGCGAGGAAACAAACAAAAAAGGTCATCGCCTTATTTGAATGCCCCTGTTTTTTATTGTCAGGCATGATGCCCTCCATTGATGTATTGGTTTTTCCGGTGACAAAAGTAGGCCAGTTACCGGCAAAATTACGTGATTCACATCACATGAGTGTAATCGGTTACATTACGCTAAGACCGGTAATGTAAATAAAAGTGTTAAATATTATAGGATTGTTTACGTTGAAAGGTGAGTGCCAAGGAGAAGTTTCAGACTAAGCCGAAACTTAATGTAACAACTCTGCTTCATTCCTTTTTCAAAAGGAAAAATCTGAAAAAATCAGCGAAGCGGTGAGGTGTAATCGCTTTCAGAAAAATACCAGGCAGGCGTTAACAGTATAGACGGCGAAAATAACCGGACGAGAAATGCAAAAGGCCAGCACGAGGCTGGCCTTTAGAAGAAAACTGTCAGCGGATTATTACAGGCCGGCAGCTTCACGCAGCAGAGCGGCTTTGTCGGTTTTTTCCCATGGGAAAGTTTCGCGACCAAAGTGACCGTATGCAGCGGTTTGTTTATAGATCGGGTGCAGCAGATCCAGCATCTGGATCAGGCCATACGGACGCAGGTCGAAGAATTCGCGGACCAGCAGCGTCAGTTGCTCGGTTGGCACTTTCTCAGTACCGAATGTTTCCACCATGATGGACGTCGGTTCTGCGATACCGATAGCGTAGGAAACCTGAATTTCACAACGATCGGCCAGACCTGCAGCAACGATGTTTTTCGCCACGTAACGAGCGGCATATGCTGCGGAACGGTCCACTTTCGACGGATCTTTACCGGAGAACGCGCCGCCACCGTGACGAGCCATACCGCCGTAGGTATCAACGATGATTTTACGGCCGGTCAGACCACAATCGCCCATTGGGCCGCCGATAACGAAACGGCCGGTCGGGTTGATAAAGAATTTGGTGGACGCGTTCAGCCACTCGGCTGGCAGGATCGGCTTGATAATCTCTTCCATGACCGCTTCTTGCAGCGATTTCTGGTCAATCTCTTCAGCGTGCTGTGTAGACAGAACGACAGCATCGATGCCGGCGATTTTGCCGTCATCATACTGGAAAGTGACCTGGCTTTTTGCGTCCGGGCGCAGCCACGGCAGGGTGCCGTTTTTACGCACTTCAGCCTGACGCTCTACCAGACGGTGGGCGTAGGTGATCGGTGCTGGCATCAACACGTCAGTTTCATTGGTCGCGTAACCAAACATCAGGCCCTGGTCGCCTGCGCCCTGTTCCAGCGGATCGGCACGGTCAACACCCTGGTTGATGTCCGGAGATTGCTTACCAATGGCGCTCAGTACGGCGCAAGAATTGGCATCAAAGCCCATGTCGGAGTGCACATAGCCGATTTCGCGTACGGTGTTACGGGTGATCTCTTCGATATCGACCCATGCGCTGGTAGTGATTTCACCGCCAACCAGTACCATACCGGTTTTAACATAGGTTTCGCATGCAACGCGCGCTTTCGGATCCTGTTCGAGGATGGCATCCAGCACGGCGTCTGAAATTTGGTCAGCAATTTTGTCAGGATGCCCTTCAGAAACGGACTCGGACGTAAAAAGGTGTTTTGCCATAGTAAGTTTTCACCCTGGAGTAATACGGTTAGCTCGAATTCTGTGCCCGGATGTTTTCACGCCTGGCGGCGCAGATTGCAGATGATGGCACAAGAAGTCTGAGAGTTAATCAATCTGGATGGATTAACATCTGGACGGCTATTTTAGGTCACTTGTTGAACCCATTTCCAGCCTTTTTTTGATCCTGACCTCATCCTGACACAAATAGTGACGGAAATTTTTCCTGACAATGCGGCAAACACAGCTTTTTTATTTTGCATTTTCACCCCGTTGTCGGTATAAAACGCCGCGCGCGGCTCTTAAAAAAAAGCGCACGGCCAAAACGCCGTGTCGCCACTTCCAGCCGGGTTAAGCAGTTGATTCAGGGCTTTGGCTTGTCGCGGGTCGCTATGGCTTGCGTTGGAGGTGATAAGAGATAATGAACCGTCGTTTTCCGCAGAATCTGTCGCGCCGTTCTGGCGTGCGTTTATTCCCCGCAACCTGCATTTCTAATCTGCAAACCTGCCGATGTTATACCCATTTCGGCGCTTCCCAGGACTCCAGGGCCGGTAAGGCGTTGTGATACCTGAACAAGGGCTCTCCTGCTAATACAGGAGTTTTCTCGTGGTTTCGCCGGGCTGTCATACAGACGTTCGGATGCGTGTTTTACAATGATATGAAAAAGAAACCGGTCGCACAGGCGTGGCGTTGGCCTGAAATCAGGCTATGCCAGGCTGTTTATGGGTTGTTATCGCTATGTGTCACTGCGATAGTAGTCAACTATTTTATTCCTGTGTCTCTTCGCGCTTCGGCAATCGCTCAGCGTGATGTGCGCAGGGTATACACTTTTATAGATTGAGGTTCGCTATGTCTGACGACATGTCTTCATTTTCGCCTTCGTCAGCAGGCGAACAGGGTGTACTACGTTCCATGCAGGAGGTTGCGATGAGCTCCCAGGAAGCCAGCAAGATGCTTCGTACTTATAACATTGCCTGGTGGGGCAATAACTACTACGACGTCAACGAGCTGGGCCATATCAGCGTTTGCCCGGATCCGGACGTCCCGGAAGCCCGTGTCGACCTGGCACAGCTGGTAAAAGCACGTGAAGCACAGGGGCAACGTCTGCCCGCATTGTTCTGCTTCCCGCAGATCCTGCAACACCGTCTGCGCTCGATTAATGCCGCGTTCAAACGAGCGCGTGAGTCCTACGGCTACAACGGCGATTATTTCCTGGTTTACCCGATCAAGGTGAACCAGCATCGCCGTGTGATTGAATCCCTGATCCATTCCGGCGAACCGCTGGGGCTGGAAGCCGGTTCCAAAGCGGAATTGATGGCCGTTCTGGCACATGCCGGCATGACCCGTTCGGTGATTGTCTGTAACGGTTATAAAGATCGTGAATACATTCGTCTTGCGCTGATTGGCGAAAAGATGGGCCACAAGGTCTATCTGGTGATTGAGAAAATGACCGAAATCGCCATCGTACTGGAAGAAGCTGAACGCCTGAACGTGGTTCCACGCCTCGGCGTACGCGCGCGTCTGGCATCGCAAGGTTCCGGCAAATGGCAATCCTCCGGCGGCGAGAAATCGAAATTTGGCCTTGCGGCAACGCAGGTGCTGCAACTGGTGGAGATCCTGCGTGAGCGCGGGCGTCTCGACAGCATTCAGTTGCTGCACTTCCACCTCGGTTCGCAGATGGCCAACATCCGTGATATCGCGACGGGCGTGCGTGAATCCGCGCGTTTCTACGTCGAGCTGCATAAGCTGGGCGTCAATATCCAGTGCTTCGATGTCGGCGGCGGTTTGGGCGTGGATTATGAAGGTACACGCTCGCAGTCCGACTGCTCGGTCAACTATGGCCTGAACGAGTATGCCAACAACATCATTTGGGCGATTGGCGATGCCTGCGAAGAGCATGGCTTGCCGCATCCGACGGTGATCACCGAATCCGGCCGCGCGGTGACGGCGCATCACACTGTGCTGGTTTCTAACATTATTGGTGTTGAACGTAACGAGTACACGCAAGCGACTCCACCGGCGGAAGATGCGCCGCGTGCGCTGCAAAGCATGTGGGAAACCTGGCAGGAGATGCACGAGCCTGGCACCCGCCGTTCGCTGCGTGAATGGCTGCATGACAGCCAGATGGATCTGCATGATATTCATGTCGGCTATTCCTCTGGCGCTTTCAGCCTGCAAGAACGAGCCTGGGCCGAGCAGCTCTATCTGAATATGTGCCATGAAGTGCAGAAGCAGCTCGATCCGAGCAACCGCGCGCATCGCCCGATTATCGACGAATTGCAGGAACGTATGGCGGACAAAATGTACGTCAACTTCTCGCTGTTCCAGTCGATGCCGGATGCCTGGGGTATCGATCAACTGTTCCCGGTGCTGCCGCTGGAAGGGCTGAACCATGCGCCGGAACGCCGCGCGGTGCTGCTCGATATCACCTGTGATTCAGACGGCGCCATTGATCATTACGTGGATGGCGACGGCATCGCGACCACCATGCCGATCCCGGAGTACGATCCGGAGAACCCACCAATCCTGGGCTTCTTTATGGTGGGCGCGTATCAGGAGATCCTCGGCAACATGCATAACCTGTTTGGTGATACCGAAGCGGTTGACGTGTTTGTCTTCCCGGATGGCAGTGTGGAAGTTGAACTGTCTGACGAAGGGGATACGGTGGCGGATATGTTGCAGTATGTGCAACTCGATCCGAATACGTTACTGACGCAGTTCCGCGATCAGGTGAAGCAGACCGGTCTGGACGAAGCGCTGCAACAGCAGTTCCTTGAAGAGTTCGAATCGGGCCTGTACGGTTACACCTATCTGGAAGATGAATAACACAGTAATGACGCTGTGATGAAATAAATCCCTTCCCGCCAGCAGGCGCGGAAGGGATTTTTTTATCAGAATACGTTGAACGGATATTCTGCGTAGAGGCGAACTTCGTTGCCGCCAATATTGTAATCGCTGGCATTGTCGGAAACGCGCAGTACGGAGTAGCGCACTTTCAGTTTCAGATCTTTCGCCGGGCCACTCTGCACCTGGTACTGAAGCTGGTTGAACCATTCATGCTCTTTACCGTTACTGGTTTCGGTGGTTTTGATGTTGTCGCCGCGTACATAAGCGGTGGTCCAGCTCAGACCCGGTAAGCCCAGACCGGCAAAATCCAGCCCGTAAGAAGCCTGCCACGAACGCTCATCTTCACCGTTAAAATCCGACCAGTAGGAGTTCGCCAGCCAGATGGTGTTGCCACCATCGCCGACGCCGCCCACGTTTTTGTAGCTGCCGTAGTGATAGCCGGTGCTGCCGCTACTCTGCTGGTACGCCAGTTTAAAGGTGTGAATATCCCAAATATAGCTGGCGGCCAGGCTCCAGATACTGTTGCTGCGGCCGGTATTCTGGCTGTCTGCATAACCCTGATCCAGACGCGAGTTATAACCGTTGAAATCCAGAACCACCTGCTGGCCGGTGCTGAACGGTTGTTTGAAATTCAGACCGAGGTATTGTTTATTCAGTACGTCTTCCACGCGGGATGCATAGAGCGCACCGCTGAATTGATCGTTAAATTGATAGCTGGCTCCGCCGAAGCTCAGGCTTTTCAGCCCAGTGTTGTGGCTGTCATCACTTTTACGCTGCTCATCAGTGAAGTAACCGGCGTTTACTTCCAGACCGTCAATCTCTTTCGAGGTCAGCATCGTACCGGTATAGGTTTCGTACAGTAAACGGGAGCTGTCGGCATTCAGGATGGGCAGTTCCGGGCGCTGGGTACCATAGCTCAGTACGGTATTGGAGATACGCATTTTGGCGGTCGCACCAAATTTAGCCAGATCGGATTTTGCTTTGCCGTCATTATCCTGAGCAAAGAAGTCGATACCGCCTGCGCCGCTGCGGCCACGGCCGCCATCGAGGCGTACTCCGTATTGCGCAATACCGTCAACACCAAAACCTACCAGCCCCTGAGTGAAGCCAGATTGAAAGGTGGTAATAAATCCCTGACCCCATTCCGCTTTATTATCTGCGCCGCTGCGATAATCACGATTAATATAAGCATTGCGTAAAAAGAGATCTAAATGACTGTCGTCAATAAAACCCTGGCTTGAGGATTGCTGACTGGCGAATGCCGGAACTGCCAGAATAATACTTAAAGCGAGTAAGGATAATTGTTTTTTCACTGAGGGAACTTCTCTGTCTGTAGAATGCCAAAAGAAATAACTTGCTGATTTATAGTTACCTGAAACGATCCCGAAAGCAATCGTTGTCTGCTGCACTGCTGGCTTGCCATCGGCTTGTCCCAGAAAGTAGCAGAGCAGGGGTAGATTATTTATTATCTGGACATACCCCAATATTTAAGTGGGGAAATATGTTTGTGATTCTGCTCTGCGAAATAAATTACTGTATCAGATTTTTTTAAAAAATAATACGCTTGTGGTAACGGGATTTCTATTTGGCGTTCCGTGCTATTGTTTTGGCAATTAATGCGTTTTTTCTGAGATGAATATTTTTCAGGCCTGGCAAAAAGGGAGGCTATATTGCCTCCCAATGCGATTATTTAATTCCGTCTGCGGCCATGCGATCGCGAATATGCTGGGCGCGCTCCGCCGATGCCGGATGATCGTCAAACATCGAACTCTGCCGACCCTCTTCCATTTTTGCCAGTTTCTCAAAGCTGGTCGCCAGCCCTGCCGGGTTGATGCCGCGTTTGCGCAACAGATCGTAGGAGTAGTCATCCGCTTCGGATTCCTGGCGCTGAGAGAACTGTGAATTTACCAGTTGTTCGCCCAGTGCGCCGAGCTGCGACTGCGACAGGCTGCCGACAATACCGCCTGCCGACGCTGCGGCTGCGCGTATCGCATTGGTGCCCAGCGCCACCTGCATCCCTTTTTTCACATGGCCCAGCGCAACGTGGCCCATTTCGTGGCCGATCACCGCTTCAACTTCGTTGTCGGTCATCATATCCATCAGCGCGCTGTAGACGCGGATGCAGCCGTTTGCCATGGCAAAAGCATTCACGTCTTTTGCCACATAAATCTTGTAGTTGACCGGCTGGCCGTTGATGTTATCGCCGAGCGCAGCAGCAATTTTAGCCAGGCGCTGGCTGTAGGTGCTGCTGGCGGGCGCGATGGTTGCTTTACTGTCCATCTGTTTACAGGCGTCATCACTTAATGCTTTTACTTGCGCATCGCTCAGCGTGTAGGCCTGAAAAGCTTCTGCGCCGGAGCTGAGAAAAGCATTTGAGTCCATATTCTGGCAGCCAGCAAGGACGGTTGTTATTCCCAGAGCAAAGAGAAGCGGGCGAATTTTCATTTGTTATTTTCCGTAATGGTTGAGTCAATATGCTGCTAACTACGCCGGCTCAAGACGAACCTGCAGATTGTCAGTATAAGGAAGAGTCAGAGTGCCAGGCGAGTAGATTGCGCAACATGCGAGCGGCTTCCAGAGATTTCTGAATCGGCAAAAGGATGCTCCATGTACATGGCATGCCGCTTGGGTTACATTGTTGGCACTTTTTTCCGGCGTAGCCCAAAACGCGCTGTCGTCAAGTCGTTACGGGAACAGCCCTTAACAGTCCGATCTGGAGTCAAAATGTCCTCACGTAAAGAGCTTGCCAATGCTATTCGTGCGCTGAGCATGGACGCGGTACAGAAAGCCAAATCCGGTCACCCGGGAGCCCCGATGGGTATGGCGGACATCGCCGAGGTCCTGTGGCGTGATTTTCTGAACCACAACCCGACGAATCCGGCCTGGGCCGATCGCGACCGCTTTGTGCTGTCCAACGGCCACGGTTCGATGCTGATTTACAGCCTGCTGCACCTCACCGGCTATGATCTGCCGATGTCCGAGCTGCAGAACTTCCGTCAGCTGCACTCGAAAACTCCGGGCCACCCGGAAGTGGGTTACACCGCTGGTGTGGAAACTACCACTGGTCCGCTGGGGCAGGGCATTGCCAACGCCGTGGGCATGGCGATTGCAGAGAAAACTCTCGCAGCGCAGTTCAACCGTCCTGGGCACGAGATTGTTGACCACTTCACCTACGCCTTTATGGGCGACGGCTGCATGATGGAAGGCATTTCCCATGAAGCCTGCTCCCTGGCCGGTACGCTGAAACTGGGCAAACTGGTTGCGTTCTACGATGACAACGGCATCTCCATCGACGGCCATGTTGAAGGCTGGTTCACCGATGACACGGCGAAACGCTTTGAAGCCTACGGCTGGCACGTAGTGCGCGGCATTGACGGCCACGACGCGGACGCCATCAAACGTGCAGTGGAAGAAGCCCGTGCTGTTACCGATAAACCGTCGCTGCTGATGTGCAAAACCATCATCGGTTTCGGTTCGCCGAACAAAGCCGGTACCCACGATTCCCACGGTGCGCCGCTGGGCGATGCTGAAATCGCTCTGACCCGTGAAGCGCTCGGCTGGAAATACGCGCCGTTTGAAATCCCGTCTGAAATCTATGCACAGTGGGATGCGAAAGAAGCCGGCCAGGCCAAAGAAGCGGCGTGGAACGACAAATTCGCCGCTTACGCCAAAGCCTTCCCGCAGGAAGCCGCTGAGTTCACCCGCCGTATGAAGGGCGAACTGCCGTCTGATTTCGATGCCAAAGCGCAGGCGTTTGTCGAGAAGCTTCAGGCTAACCCGGCGAAAATCGCCAGCCGCAAAGCGTCGCAAAATGCCATTGAAGCTTTCGGTCCGCTGTTGCCGGAATTCCTCGGCGGCTCCGCTGACCTGGCGCCATCCAACCTGACTATCTGGTCCGGTTCGAAAGCGATTAACGAAGACACTGCCGGTAACTACATTCACTACGGCGTGCGCGAGTTCGGTATGACGGCAATTGCCAATGGTATCTCGCTGCATGGCGGTTTCCTGCCGTATACCTCGACCTTCCTGATGTTCGTTGAATATGCCCGTAATGCGGTGCGTATGGCGGCGCTGATGAAACAGCGTCAGGTGCTGGTTTACACCCACGACTCCATCGGTCTGGGCGAAGACGGCCCGACGCACCAGCCGGTCGAGCAGGTAGCTTCCCTGCGCCTGACCCCGAACGTCAGCACCTGGCGTCCGTGTGACCAGGTGGAATCCGCAGTGGCGTGGAAATATGGCGTTGAACGTGCTGACGGTCCGACTGCGCTGATCCTTTCCCGTCAGAACCTGGCGCAGCAGGAGCGTACGGCACAGCAACTGGCAGATGTCGCCCGTGGCGCCTACGTGCTGAAAGAGAGTGCTGGTCAGCCGGAACTGATCCTGATTGCCACCGGTTCCGAAGTGGAACTGGCGGTTGCTGCTTATGAAAAACTGACTGCCGAAGGCGTGAAGGCGCGCGTGGTTTCCATGCCGTCGACCGACACCTTCGACAAACAGGATGCGGCATACCGTGAATCCGTGCTGCCGAAAGCGGTTTCTGCCCGTGTGGCTATCGAAGCCGGCATTGCGGACTTCTGGTACAAATACGTCGGCCTGAACGGCGCGGTAGTGGGTATGACCACCTTCGGCGAATCTGCTCCGGCAGAACTGTTGTTTGAAGAGTTTGGTTTTACCGTTGACAATGTGGTGGCAAAAGCGAAAGCGCTGCTGTAACCACTCTTGCCCGGCGGCGCTCCGCCTGCCGGGCCTGCATGAAAAGTCATTTCGGATGGCGCTTGAGCGTTATCAAGTCTACGGGGTTGCAGAATATGTAGACCGGATAAGCGAAGCGCCATCCGTCATTCAGCTATACCCCTAATCTTCTGCCTCCTGACCCAACACTCTCTTCTTAGTGACTCGACTAAAACGGCATTGATCCGTGCATGAAAAATATACTGGATATACATCCAGTAAGTTGTATAATAATTCTGCAAATTATCCAGGGGAATGTGAGTAAGGAGTGAACCTATGATAATTCCTGGTGACAATCTCAATTCTCAGCCTGTGCTGGCGACAATCAGCAGTCGTGAAATCGCAAAATTGACAGGCGTGACGCATGGCGAAGTGAAGCGGATGGTGAAAAGCCTGGAAACCGCGCAGCGGCTCTCCCAGCCGGTGAAAGAGCACCCGTACGAGCGAGAAGGCGAGATGCGACAAGAATTTTTGCTTAATAAACGGGACTCATTGCTGACGGTTTCGCGCCTCTCGCCGACCTTTACGGCAGAAATGCTCGACCGCTGGCAGGAGAAAGAGAAGCTTATCAGTCTGCCCGATTTTACGAATCCTGCCGCCGCCGCACGCGCCTGGGCTGAGCAGTACGAAAAACGTCAGCGAGCGGAAGAGTTACTTGCTCTCTTAGCCCCAAAGGCGGAGTTCTTTGACCGCTATGTCAGGGTTGAAGAGTCGCTTGGTTTTCGTCAGCTTTGCAAGATGCTGCGCGTGAAAGAGTCTCTGTTCCGATGTTTTTTGCTTGAGCGCAATATTATGCAGCGTGTAAACGGTGCGTTGATGCCGCAGCAGTACCATATTGATGAAGGTTACTTCACTGTCCATGGTGGCGTCGGGGAAAACAAACGTAGCTGGTCTCAGGCGCGTTTCACCGCGAAGGGGGTGAAGTGGGTGGCCGATCTGTGGGCTAAGCAACTCTCGTCGCAGCCGGTTGAGATGCCGCGCGCAGAACGCACCGAGCCGAAGGCGCCGGAGCATAGCTGGTTTTAATCAGCGCCAGAAAAGGATTTTGCTTTTCTTCATCAACCGGGTCATGCAGGGACGCTTTGTTGCGCTCATCCTCTTTCTGTCGGTTATTTTCCTCACGAAAGAACCTTCTGGCCGCGCTGATTATTCCTGCAAAAATGTGATGCAAGTCAGATTACTGGCGAAACCGTCTGGACAATCATTCCTTTTATTCCTTGTTTCGCTTATTCTAGCTGAAGCGTTTCAGTCGATTAAATGTTCGACAATTAACCAAACAAACGCAGTTTAAGGCAGGCGAGGATTCCCCTTCTGTGGTGGCTGGATTACTCTGTCATCCACTTCAGGCCAGCTAGCCTTGCAGGAGAATTATGACCGTACGCATAGCGATTAATGGTTTCGGTCGCATTGGGCGCAACGTGGTTCGTGCTTTATATGAATCCGGGCGTCAGGCGGAAATCACCGTGGTGGCAATCAATGAACTGGCCGATGCTGTGGGCATGGCGCATTTATTGAAATATGACACCAGCCACGGGCGTTTTGCCTGGGATGTTCGCCAGGAGCGCGAACAATTGTTTGTGGGTGACGACGTAATTCGCATCCTGCATGAGCGCTCAATTGCGGCACTGCCGTGGCGCGAGCTGGGTGTAGATGTGGTACTCGACTGTACCGGCGTATACGGCAACCGTGAGGATGGCGAGGCGCATCTGGCGGCGGGCGCGAAAAAAGTGCTCTTTTCCCATCCTGGTAGCCACGATCTCGACGCAACGATTGTTTTCGGCGTCAACCAGGAAACCCTTCGCTCTGAAGACCTTCTGGTCTCTAATGCCTCCTGTACGACAAACTGTATTATTCCGGTCATAAAACTGCTCGACGATGCTTATGGCATTGAGTCGGGAACGGTGACAACCATTCACTCCGCGATGCATGACCAGCAAGTGATTGACGCTTACCACCCCGATCTGCGGCGTACGCGTGCGGCCAGCCAGTCGATCATTCCGGTGGATACCAAACTGGCGGCGGGCATCACGCGAATTTTCCCGCAGTTTAATGACAGATTTGAAGCGATAGCGGTGCGCGTACCGACAATTAACGTGACCGCGATCGATCTGAGCGTAACGGTGAAAAAACCTGTAAAAGCTATGGAAGTCAACATGTTGCTGCAAAAAGCAGCGCGTGGGACATTTCATGGTATAGTTGATTATACGGAATTACCGTTGGTTTCAACCGATTTTAATCACGATCCGCACAGCGCCATTGTTGATGGCACACAGACGCGGGTAAGTGGTGCGCACCTTATTAAAACCCTTGTGTGGTGCGACAACGAATGGGGCTTTGCTAACCGGATGCTCGACACGACGTTAGCAATGTCGGCTATTGGTTTCAGGTAGGGCGCGACAGCGCTCGCAAAACTTTAAGAATCATTGAGAGGATTCACCATGTCTGTAATTAAGATGACCGATCTGGATCTGGCTGGTAAACGCGTTTTCATCCGTGCTGATCTGAACGTGCCGGTTAAAGATGGCAAAGTCACCAGCGACGCGCGTATCCGTGCTTCCCTGCCAACTATTGAACTGGCGCTGAAGCAGGGTGCGAAAGTGATGGTAACTTCCCATCTGGGTCGTCCGACCGAAGGCGAGTACAACGAAGAATTCTCTCTGCTGCCGGTTGTTAACTATCTGAAAGACAAACTCTCCAACCCGGTTCGTCTGGTTAAAGATTACCTGGACGGCGTTGAAGTGGCTGCCGGTGAACTGGTTGTTCTGGAAAACGTTCGCTTCAACAAAGGCGAGAAGAAAGACGACGAAGCGCTGGCGAAAAAATACGCTGCGCTGTGCGACGTATTCGTTATGGACGCATTCGGTACTGCTCACCGTGCGCAGGCTTCTACTCACGGTATCGGCAAATTCGCTGACGTAGCGTGCGCAGGCCCGCTGCTGGCTGACGAACTGGACGCGCTGGGTAAAGCGCTGAAAGAACCGGCTCGTCCGATGGTTGCTATTGTTGGCGGTTCTAAAGTTTCCACTAAGCTGACCGTTCTGGACTCTCTGTCCAAAATTGCTGACCAGCTGATCGTTGGTGGCGGTATCGCTAACACCTTCGTCGCTGCTCAGGGCCACAACGTAGGTAAATCCTTGTACGAAGCTGACCTGGTTGACGAAGCAAAACGTCTGCTGGGCACTTGCGATATTCCGGTCCCGACTGATGTTCGCGTAGCCACCGAGTTCTCTGAAACCGCAACGGCAACCCTGAAATCCGTCAATGACATCAAAGATGATGAGCAAATTCTGGATCTGGGCGATGCATCTGCTGAAAAACTGGCTGAAATTCTGAAAAATGCCAAAACTATTCTGTGGAATGGTCCGGTTGGCGTGTTTGAATTCCCGAACTTCCGTAAAGGTACTGAAATCGTGGCTAACGCTATCGCCGACAGCGACGCGTTCTCCATCGCAGGCGGTGGTGACACTCTGGCTGCTATCGACCTGTTCGGTATTGCTGACAAGATTTCCTACATCTCTACTGGCGGCGGCGCATTCCTCGAATTCGTGGAAGGCAAGGTTCTGCCTGCAGTAGCCATGCTCGAAGAGCGTGCTAAGAAGTAAAATTGTTCAGGCGGGATAACCCTGCCTGTTTTTCAAAACGATTCAATTGTTGCTCTAACTAATTCGCGCTGCCAGAAGACGGTGACGCAGCGAAACTCCAAAAACTCGCCATAGTGAGTCACTGGAGGCGCGAGAGAAGCCAGCCCACTGGCAGCACGAATTATGACGAGCTGAAACGGCCGAAGATACAGGACTACGTACATGTCTAAAATTTTTGATTTCGTAAAACCTGGCGTGATCACTGGTGATGACGTTCAGAAAGTGTTCCAGGTAGCTAAAGAAAACAACTTTGCTCTGCCAGCGGTTAACTGCGTGGGTACTGATTCCATCAACGCCGTTCTGGAAGCTGCTGCCAAAGTTAAAGCACCGGTTATCGTTCAGTTCTCTAACGGCGGCGCTGCGTTTATTGCCGGTAAAGGCGTGAAAACTGACGTTCCTCAGGGCGCAGCAATCCTCGGCGCAATCTCTGGCGCCCACCATGTTCATCAGATGGCAGAACATTACGGCGTTCCGGTCATTCTGCACACTGACCACTGCGCGAAAAAACTGCTGCCGTGGATTGACGGTCTGCTGGACGCGGGTGAAAAACACTTCGCTGCAACCGGTAAACCGCTGTTCTCTTCTCACATGATCGACCTTTCCGAAGAGTCTCTGGAAGAGAACATTGCCATTAGCTCCAAATATCTGGCGCGCATGTCCAAAATGGGCATGACTCTGGAAATCGAACTGGGTTGCACTGGTGGTGAAGAAGATGGCGTGGACAACAGCCATATGGACGCTTCTGCACTGTACACCCAGCCGGAAGACGTTGATTACGCTTACACTGAGCTGAGCAAAATCAGCCCGCGTTTCACCATCGCAGCTTCCTTCGGTAACGTACACGGTGTCTACAAACCGGGTAACGTGAAACTGACCCCGACTATCCTGCGCGATTCTCAGGAATATGTTTCCAAAAAACATAACCTGCCGCACAACAGCCTGAACTTCGTATTCCATGGCGGTTCCGGTTCTACTGCTCAGGAAATCAAAGACTCTGTAAGCTACGGCGTTATCAAAATGAACATCGATACCGACACCCAATGGGCAACCTGGGAAGGTATCCTGAAGTACTACAAAGAAAACGAAGGCTACCTGCAGGGCCAACTGGGCAACCCGAAAGGCGCAGACCAGCCGAACAAAAAATACTACGATCCGCGTGTATGGCTGCGTGCAGCGCAGACCAGCATGGTGACTCGTCTGGAGCAGGCTTTCAAAGAACTGAATGCAGTAGACGTTCTGTAATTTCCGCTGCTTTATCTGAAAAGGCCCGCAAAATGCGGGCCTTTTTTATTGCCATTTCAATAAGCTGGCGTAGAGCACAAAGTGTGATCTACTTGGCGTAAATGCGGCTTTTTGTTTACCCTTTAGGGATCTCTCCTTGCTTGAAGGGGTGGTTTTCCCATTTTGGAACAACATAAGGAAGCACGAATGGAAGATCTTAACGTTGTTGACAGCATTAACGACGCAGGCTCGTGGCTGGTGAACAATCAGGCGCTGCTGCTGAGCTATGCCGTTAACATTGTGGCGGCTATCGCCATCATTATTGTCGGTATGATTGTGGCGCGTATTGTCTCGAATACGGTTAATCGCGTGATGGTTGCGCGACACATCGACGCTACCGTGGCTGATTTTCTCTCCGCGCTGGTACGCTATGGCATTATCGCCTTTACCCTGATTGCCGCGTTGGGTCGCGTCGGCGTGCAGACGGCCTCGGTGATTGCCGTACTGGGTGCCGCCGGTTTAGCCATCGGTCTGGCGTTGCAGGGTTCGCTTTCGAACCTCGCCGCTGGCGTGCTGCTGGTGACTTTCCGCCCGTTCCGTTCGGGGGAATATGTCGATTTGGGTGGCGTTGCCGGAACCGTGTTGCAGGTGCAGATTTTCTCCACCACTATGCGTACGGTGGACGGGCGTATCGTGGTGATCCCAAATGGTAAAATCATTGCCGGAAATATCGTGAACTTCTCTCGTGAGCCGGTGCGTCGCAACGAATTTATTATCGGTGTGGCTTACGATTCTGATATCGACCAGGTGAAACGCATTCTGACTGAAATTATCCAGGCTGATGAACGCATTATCAAAGATCGCGAAATGACGGTGCGTCTGAATGAACTGGGGCCGTCCTCCATTAACTTTGTGGTGCGTGTCTGGAGTAAGAGTAGCGATCTGCAAGCCGTTTACTGGGATGTGCTGGAGCTGATCAAACGTCGCTTTGACGAGAATGGCATCAGCTTCCCGTTCCCGCAGATGGACGTAAACCTCAAACGTTCTCATGAGCAGACAGAGCAGTAAGATATGGGGCCGGCGGCGCCGGCCTTCTTTTTGCTCATCAACATTAGCATTGCTACTTAACGATTAAAATTATCAATTTCCGCTAATGATGTTCCCGCGCTATAGTCTGCTTCCGAAACAATCTGACGGAATTACGACGTGTTATCTTATTACTTTCAAGGCCTTATGCTGGGGGCCGCGTTGATCCTGCCGCTTGGGCCGCAAAACGCTTTTGTGATGAACCAGGGGATCCGCAGGCAGTATCACATCATGACTGCCTTTTTATGCACGATGAGCGATGTGGTGCTGATCTGCGCTGGCGTGTTTGGCGGCAGCGCGCTGTTGATGCAATCCCCGTGGCTGCTGGCGCTGGTGACCTGGGGCGGTGTGGCGTTTCTGCTATGGTACGGTTTTGGCGCACTGAAAACGGCACTGAGTAGTCATCTCGAACTGGCAAGCGCCGAAGCATTACGCCAGGGGCGCTGGCGTATCATTGCGACCATGCTGGCGGTTACCTGGCTCAACCCGCATGTCTATCTCGACACTTTCGTGGTGCTGGGTAGTCTCGGCGGACAGCTGGATGCGGAGCCAAAGCGCTGGTTCGCGCTGGGAACGGTGAGCGCTTCTTTCCTGTGGTTCTTCAGCCTTGCGTTACTCGCTGCCTGGCTTGCTCCGCGTTTGCGCACGGCGAAAGCGCAGCGGCTAATCAATGCTGTGGTTGGGTTGGTGATGTGGTTTATTGCCTTCCAGCTTGCGCATGAAGGTATTCATCATGTACAGGGATTATTCAGTTAGGGTAAGTCCGATGGACAATTCACGCTGAGCCGCTAAGCTTGCTGCCAAGGCGTCTGCGTATTCGGACGTATTAACGCAACATGGAGGAGCAACTGTGAAATTTAAAGTGATGGCCCTGGCGGCGGCAGTCGGTTTCAGCGCAATGGCGGTACAGGCAAACGAATTGCCTGACGGTCCGCATATCGTCACCTCAGGCACGGCTAGCGTGGATGCGACTCCGGATATCGCCACGCTGGCGATTGAAGTGAACGTCGCTGCAAAAGACGCCGCATCAGCGAAAAAACAGGCCGATGACCGCGTTGCGCAATACCTGAGTTTTCTTGAGCAAAATGGTATCGCCAGGAAAGACATTAATTCCGCAAACTTACGCACCCAGCCAGATTACGATTACCAGAACGGCAAAAGCATCCTGAAAGGTTATCGCGCTGTGCGTACGGTTGAAGTGACATTGCGCGAGCTGGATAAGCTTAACTCACTGCTGGATGGCGCGCTGAAAGCGGGTCTGAACGAGATTCGCTCCGTGTCGCTGGGCGTTGCGCAAGCGGACTCTTTCAAAGATAAAGCGCGCAAAGCAGCGATCGATGATGCGACCCATCAGGCGCAGCAGCTGGCAGCCGGTTTCAATGCCAAACTCGGCCCGGTTTACAGCATTCGCTACCATGTTTCTAATTATCAGCCAAGCCCAATGGTCCGGATGATGAAAGCGGATGCCGCGCCGGTTTCCACCCAGGAAACCTACGAGCAGCCGACGATTCAGTTTGACGATCAGGTTGATGTGGTGTTCCAGCTTGAGCCTGCTCAGGCTGAGCAGCCGGCAGCCACCGCGGCGAAGTAAAGTTGTTCATCCTCTCCCCGGTCGGGGAGAGGTTAGCTGTTCAATCCTGCCTTAATACCCGATGTCCATACTCCAGCAGCGCATCCGTCACGTTGCGCATCATCCGGCTTTCCGGCGCAAAACGGTGCCAGTAGAGCATACGGCGCTGTAACAGGCCTGGCGTCAGATCGATCAAATCACCGCTCTTTAACTCTTTCTCGATTTGCAGGTGCGGGATCATACAGCAGGTCGTGCCCTGGCGCGCCAGTTGCACAAACGCTTCCGATGAATTCACGATATGACAGGGCACGCTACCCGGCGGTAAATCGAAATACTGCTGCAAAAATGCCTGATGCATATCATCCAGATGGTCGAACGCCACCGCCGGAGCTTTCAGCAGCGCTGAGCGGGTTACGCCATTAGGAAAATAGCGTTCGGCGAACTCTCTGGAACCGACAAACAGATAATCCAGCGCGCCTAGTTGATCGACAAGGCAGCTCGGCAGCGCCTGAGGCTGAATACTGACCGCACCAACCACTTCGCCGCGACGCAGTCGCTCCTGGGTGCGGGTTTCATCCTCAACCTGCAAGTTCAGCCGGATAGGCGAATCCACCAGTACCGGCGCCAGCGCAGGCAGCAGCCAAGTTGCCAGGCTGTCGGCATTGACCGCCAGCGACAACAGCAACGGCGTCGAGCCTGTTTGCTCATCGCCCAGCCACTCTTCTTCCAGCAGCTCGACCTGACGCAACAGCGCCAGCAGTTTCTGCCCTTGTTCGGTGGGACGCGGCGGAACAGTACGTACCAGCAATGGCTGGCCGAACATGTTTTCGAGCTGTTTTATGCGCTGCGACACGGCGGACTGAGTAATACACAGTTTTTGCGCGGCGCGCTCAAACCCACGCTCACGAATGACCGCATCAAGCGCCTGTAAGGTTCTGTAGTCCGGACGTTTCATTGCTCGGCCAATCTCCTGAAAAATGATTACTCAGCACTATGACATAAATTTTTATTAGAATCAGACGAAATTGGACGTCGCGTAATGTGACACTGGTCACAGGGACATTTAGGCGAAGGGTGGTCTATAATGCGCCTGAAATTTCACACCACAGGCGAACGACCATGACGCAGGATGAACTCAAAAAGGCAGTGGGCTGGGCGGCACTCAAGTATGTTGAGCCCGGAACTATTGTCGGCGTAGGCACTGGCTCCACTGCGGCGCACTTTATTGATGCGCTCGGCACGATGAAAGGCCAGATCGAAGGCGCGGTTTCCAGTTCGGATGCCTCCACCGCGAAACTGAAAAGTCTTGGCATTACCGTGTTCGATCTCAACGAAGTGGATAAACTGGGTATCTACGTTGATGGCGCGGACGAAATCAACGGTCAGATGCAGATGATCAAAGGCGGCGGCGCAGCGCTGACGCGTGAGAAAATTATCGCCTCGGTAGCGGATAAATTTATCTGTATCGCTGATGCATCCAAGCAGGTTGATATCCTGGGGAAATTCCCGCTGCCGGTGGAGGTTATCCCGATGGCTCGCAGCGCCGTTGCGCGTCAACTGGTGAAGCTGGGCGGTCGCCCGGAATATCGTCAGAATGTTGTCACCGATAACGGCAACGTGATCCTCGACGTTTATGGGCTGGAGATCATCGATCCGATTGCACTGGAAAACAGCATCAATAGCATCCCGGGCGTAGTCACTGTAGGGTTATTCGCCAATCGTGGCGCGGATGTGGCGCTGATCGGCACCGCCGATGGTGTGAAAACCATCATAAAATGATCTGACGGGGAGGCGCTCGCCTCCCTGTAAAAAAACACGATCGGCAAATTTGGTGATATCTGTCACATTTATCCGCTGATTATGCACTACCTGCCACCACTCCATGCTTTAACAGCATTTTTATCTGCCATTCCTCGCTGTATGACATTTCTTCAGAGTGCGCACGCAAACGTTCATATTGCTGCAATAGTTTTTTTTGATATGTTGACTGAAGAAAATTGCATTTCGCACAACATCACAGTCAAGACAAAAAACAGGGTCGGGTAAATGGCAAAGGTATCATTGGAGAAAGACAAGATTAAATTTCTGCTCGTCGAAGGGGTGCATCAGAAAGCACTGGATAGCCTCCGTGCGGCGGGTTATACCAACATTGAATTCCACAAAGGTGCGCTGGACACCGAGCAGCTTAAAGAGTCCATCCGTGATGCCCACTTTATCGGCCTGCGATCCCGTACTCAACTGACTGAAGATGTTATCGCGGCGGCGGAAAAATTAGTCGCTGTGGGCTGTTTCTGTATTGGTACTAACCAGGTGAATCTGGACGCGGCTGCAAAACGTGGTATCCCGGTGTTCAATGCACCGTTCTCCAACACCCGTTCCGTGGCGGAACTGGTTATTGGCGAACTGTTGCTGCTGATGCGTGGTATTCCTGAAGCGAACGCGAAAGCGCACCGTGGTGTCTGGAACAAACTGGCGGTCGGTTCTTACGAAGCGCGCGGTAAAAAGCTCGGTATTATCGGTTATGGTCATATCGGTACGCAGTTGGGTATTCTGGCGGAATCGCTGGGGATGCACGTCTTCTTCTACGACATCGAAAGCAAACTGCCGCTGGGCAACGCCACGCAGGTACAGCATCTTTCCGATCTGCTGAACATGAGCGATGTGGTGAGCCTGCATGTGCCGGAAACCCCGTCAACCAAAGATATGATTGGCGTTGAGGAGCTGAAATTGATGAAGCCTGGCGCGCTGCTGATCAACGCTTCTCGCGGCACGGTGGTCGATATTCCGGCGCTATGTGATGCGCTGAAAAGCAAACATCTGGCCGGTGCGGCAATTGACGTCTTCCCGACGGAACCTGCCACCAACAGCGATCCGTTTGATTCCCCGCTGTGTGAGTTTGACAACGTGCTGTTGACGCCGCACATCGGCGGTTCAACGCAAGAAGCGCAGGAAAATATCGGTCTTGAAGTAGCAGGTAAACTGATTAAATATTCTGACAACGGTTCTACGCTGTCGGCTGTTAACTTTCCGGAAGTTTCTTTGCCGATGCACGGCGGCCGTCGCCTGCTGCACATCCACGAAAACCGTCCTGGCGTGCTGACAGCGCTCAACCAAATCTTTGCCAGCCAAAATATCAACATCGCGGCGCAGTACCTGCAAACAACGCCGTATATGGGTTATGTCGTGGTTGATATCGAAGCGGAAGAAGATGTCGCGCAAAAAGCGTTGCAGAGCATGAAAGCGATTCCCGGCACGATTCGCGCCCGTCTGCTGTTCTGATAAGTATTGTGTTTTCCTCTCCCGCAAGGGAGGGGGAAACCTGTTACCACTCCCACACTTTTGATGGTGTGACTACCGCAGGTAGCGGAATATCCCACTCTTCCACAGGCAGGGCCTGAATGCCCTGACAGTCATGCGCGTAGCCCACGGGCTGTAAGTTGTAGGCGCGCCAGTTTTGCAGGGTGCGATCGTAAAAACCGCCGCCCATACCTAAACGCTGGCCTTGTTCGTCGAACGCCACCAGCGGCGTAACCAACACATCCAACTGATTAAGCGGCAGGACATCGCGCACGTCCAGTTTCGGCTCCTGAATCTTCAGGCGATTAATCACCAGTTCGCTGTGCGGGTGGTAATGCAGAAAGAGCAGATTGCCCGGGCTAAACGGGTGCAGCACTGGCAGGTAAACCCGCTTTCCGCTGCGCCAGAGTTGTTCAATCAACGGCTGGGTATCCAGTTCACCGTCGAAAGAGAGAAACAGCGCCACGGTATGCGCCATCACGACGGGCGGATATGCCATCATGCGCGCGGCGGCCTGCTGGGCAAAATGCGCCTGCTGCTCGCTGCTTAGCGCACGTCGACGCTGGCGGATAAGTTTGCGGATTTCTTGTCGCGAAGAGGGAAAATCAGGAAGTTGCGTCATGGTTTTGGGTAGAAAAAGAAGGGAATCTCCGAGATGCCGCCGCAGGCTGTAACCCTTGAACCCTTGGTTCAAGGTGAATGCGTCGTCATGATTTTAAGGCTTCTCGGACGGACCGAGCATGCTCACCAACCATGGATCGCCACATTCTTGTGGTATGAAATATCGGCTCAGGGGACTGGCCCGCTTGCAAACATCTCAGAGAAATTTTGTCTTCACGATCACTCTACCACAGTTGATCCTGAAGTGTTATTCAAACTTAGGCCCCGGCCTGTCTGTTATGCGACCCTGATCAAGCAATGCCTGTTCGATGGTCTGCTGTAACATTCGGATACGCTGTTCCATGTTGGCTGCGTATTCGCGGGTTTTTGCCTTTTCCTGAGTCAGCTCGTAGCTGATGTTCAGCGCGGCGATAAACACCAACTGCTCAGTATTTGTGACTCTAGTGCGAACTTTCAGATCTTGCAACCGCTGATTCAGATCCTCCGCAGCCTGGTTAAGAGCGTCCCTCTGTTCAGGCGGGCAGTTCACTCGCAGTGAACGACCAAAAATTTGGATATCGACGGGTTGTGCAGACATGCCACCTTCCTGCTGTTTGACTGCGCTCTGCCTTCGCATCCGAGTCCTGGGCTGCGAAGGGGCGACACTATAAGCTAGCCTGGTGAGCACTTTCAAGTTTTTTGCGTCTATACCTTAATGACTCATGTCACATGCAATGGCATGTAACGTGAAGTATCACGGGTATATCACCAGGGGCCAAAGTGGTAGCATATCATGAATATTCCCCCCAACGACGACGAATGCGTATGTCTATACAGAACGAAATACCTGGTTACAACGATGTAGGCCAGTTGCTTAACCAACAGGGCGTGGGGCTGCTTCCTGCCGAAATGCATGGGCTTATCGCGGGGATGATCTGCGGTGGCAACAATGACAGCTCCTGGCAGCCGTTGCTGCATGATTTAACTAATGACGGGCTGGCTTTTGGTCATGAGCTGGCACAGGCACTGCGGGCAATGCACGCGGCGACCAGCGATTCACTGGAAGACGACGGCTTTTTGTTCCAGCTCTATTTGCCGGAGGGCGATGATGTTAGCGTTTTCGACAGAGCCGATGCACTGGCTGGCTGGGTAAACCATTTCCTGCTCGGGTTAGGCGTCTCGCAACCGAAGCTCGACAAAGTGACTGGCGAAACCGGCGAAGCGATTGACGATTTGCGTAACATCGCACAACTGGGTTATGACGAAGAAGAAGATCAGGAAGAGCTGGAAATGTCGCTTGAAGAGATCATCGAATACGTCCGCGTGGCTGCGTTGCTGTGCCACGATACGTTCACGCACCCGCAGCCGACCGCGCCGGAAGTGCGTAAGCCGACGTTACATTAATTCGTCTTGTAGGAAGGAGGTGTCATGACACAGCTTGAGTTTCTCCGTCGTCGCCAGACATTGCTGGCGCAGATGGTTCCGGGTAGCGCGGCATTGATCTTTGCCGCGCCGGAAGCGACCCGCAGCGCAGACAGTGAATACCCGTATCGTCAGAACAGCGATTTCTGGTACTTCACCGGTTTTAACGAACCCGAAGCGGTGCTGGTGCTAATAAAGAGCGATGACACCCACAACCATAGCGTGCTGTTCAACCGCGTGCGTGATAAAACCGCCGAGATCTGGTTTGGCCGCCGTCTTGGTCAGGAAGCCGCGCCAGCGAAGCTGGGCGTCGACCGTGCGCTGGCGTTCCCGGAGATCAACACCCACCTTTATCAGTTGCTCAATGGCCTCGACGCGGTTTATCACGCGCAGGGTGAGTATGAGTACGCGGATACCATCCTGTTCACTGCGCTGGAGAAGCTGCGCAAAGGCGCGCGACAGAATCTGACAGCGCCCGCCACGCTGACTGACTGGCGTCCGATCGTCCACGAGATGCGTCTGTTTAAGTCGGCCGAAGAGATCGAGGTGATGCGTCGCGCCGGGGAGATCTCCGCGCTGGCGCATACCCGCGCCATGCAGGTTTGCCGTCCAGGAATGTTTGAATATCAGCTTGAAGGTGAAATTCAGCATGAATTTAACCGCCACGGCGCGCGTTTCCCGTCCTACAACACCATCGTCGGTTCGGGGGAGAACGGCTGCATCCTGCACTACACCGAAAATGAAAGCCAGATGCGTGACGGCGATTTAGTGCTGATTGATGCTGGCTGCGAATATATGGGATACGCCGGGGATATTACCCGCACCTTCCCGGTAAACGGGAAATTCAGCCCGGCGCAGCGTGAAATTTACGACATTGTGCTGGCATCGCTGGAACGTGCGCTGGAACTGTTTCGTCCGGGCACCTCCATCCAGGCCGTCACCGGCGAAGTGGTGCGCATTATGATCACCGGTCTGGCGAAGCTTGGCATTCTGCAGGGCGAAGTCGATGAATTGATCGCAAAAAATGCCCACCGCCCATTCTTTATGCACGGGTTAAGCCACTGGCTGGGGCTGGATGTTCATGACGTCGGCGTTTACGGCCAGGACCGTTCCCGCGAGCTGGCGCCAGGCATGGTGTTGACCGTTGAACCGGGCCTCTATATTGCCCCGGATGCGGATGTTCCCGAGCAGTATCGCGGCATTGGTATTCGCGTGGAAGATGACATCGTTATTACCGAAGAGGGTAACGAGAATCTCACCGCCAGCGTGGTTAAAAAGGCGGATGATATCGAAGCACTGATGGCGGCGAGCCGTTCATGAGTGTGATTATTGTTGGCGGCGGCATGGCCGGTGCGACGCTCGCGCTGGTCATTTCACATCTGACGCAGGGGAAATTACCGGTTCACTTGGTAGAGGCTACAGCACCGGGTGCTCACCATCATCCTGGTTTTGATGCCCGTGCTATTGCGCTGGCGGCAGGCACGTGCCAGCAGCTTGCGCGCGTCGGGATCTGGCAGGCGATAGCCCGTTGTGCAACGCCCATTTCAACCGTTCATGTCAGCGATCGTGGTCACGCCGGTTTTGTCACGCTGGATGCGCAGGATTATCACCTTGATGCGCTGGGCCAGGTGGTTGAGCTGCATGATATCGGCCAGCGGCTCTTTACCTTGCTGCAAAATGCGCCGGGCGTGACGCTGCATTGCCCCGATCGGGTCAGCAGTTTTACCCGTAATGAGCAACAGGTATCGGTAACGCTGGAAAGCGGCGAGCTGATTATTGGCCAGTTGCTGGTCGCGGCGGACGGTTCCCGTTCGGGCATGGGCGAGCAACTGGGGATCCTCTGGCAGAAAACGCCCTATCACCAGGCCGCAGTCATTGCCAACGTCACTACCTCTGTTCCGCATCAGGGACGCGCATTCGAACGTTTCACCGAGCACGGGCCGCTGGCGATGCTGCCGATGTCGCAGGGGCGTTGTTCACTGGTGTGGTGTCATCCGCTGGAAAAACAGCAGCAGGTGACTGGCTGGTCTGACGAACGTTTTTGCCATGAGCTACAAAAAGCTTTCGGCTGGCGTCTGGGACGTATTGAACACGCCGGAAAACGCAGCGTTTATCCCCTGATGTTGACTAACGCGTCGTCGCCGGTTTCTCATCGCGCGGTGCTGGTCGGCAATGCGGCTCAGACGCTGCATCCTATCGCCGGACAAGGGTTTAACCTCGGCATGCGCGATGTTATGACGCTGGCGGAAACGCTGGCGGAGGCATGGGCGAAGCAGAAAGATGTCGGCTGTTATCCGGTGCTGACGCGCTACCGTCACCAGCGTCAGGCGGACAAAAGCGCCACCATAGGCGTTACCGACGGGCTGGTGCATCTGTTTGCCAACCGCTGGGCGCCGCTTGTCGTCGGGCGCAATATCGGGCTGATGGCGATGGAACTATTTACCCCGGCGCGCGATGTGCTGGCGCAGCGTACCCTCGGTTGGGTAGCCCGTTAATCAAAGGAGCAAAGAGTGCAGAGTGTTGATGTTGCGATTGTCGGCGGCGGCATGGTTGGTCTGGCGCTGGCTTGCGGGTTGCAGGGGAGTGGTTTACGGGTTGCGGTGCTGGAGCAGAATGTTCCGCAGCCGCTGGCGGAAGATGCACCACCGGCGCTGCGCGTATCGGCGATTAACGCCGCCAGCGAAAAACTTCTGACGCATCTTGGCGTGTGGTCAAACATCATTGCCCATCGCGCGGGACGCTATCACGGCATGGAGGTGTGGGACAAAGACAGCTTTGGCCGCATCTCCTTTGACGACCAAAGCATGGGCTATCCTCACCTTGGCTATATTATTGAAAACGCAGTGATTCATCAGGCGCTGTGGGATAAAGCTCAGCAGTGTCAGGATGTCACTATGATTGCCCCAGCCGAATTACAGCAGGTGGCCTGGGGTGAGAACGACGCGTTCCTCACCTTAAAAGATGGCACGATGCTCACGGCCCGGCTGGTGGTCGGGGCGGATGGCGCGAACTCCTGGTTGCGTAACAAAGCGGATATTCCGCTAACTTTCTGGGATTATCACCATCACGCGCTGGTAGCGACCATTCGCACCGAGGAGCCACATCAGGCCGTCGCGCGGCAGGTGTTCGATAACGATGGCATTCTGGCGTTTCTGCCGCTGAACGATCCACATTTATGCTCGATCGTCTGGTCGTTGCCGCCGGATCAAGCGAAAACGCTGCAACAGGCCAGCGATGAGACGTTCAACCAGGCGCTGTGCGTGGCCTTTGATAATCGTCTTGGTCTGTGCCGCGTGGAAAGCGAGCGCCAGGTTTATCCGCTCACCGGTCGCTATGCGCGCCACTTCGCCGGTCATCGTCTGGCGCTGGTGGGCGATGCTGCGCATACCATCCATCCGCTGGCCGGGCAGGGCGTAAATCTGGGCTTTATGGATGTTGCGGAATTGATTACCGAGCTGCGCCGTCTTCGCCGTGAAGGAAAAGATATCGGCCAGCATCTCTATCTGCGTCGCTACGAGCGCAGCCGTAAACACAGTGCGGCGCTAATGCTGGCGGGAATGCAGGGCTTCCGCGAACTGTTTGCCGGATCGAACCCGGCGAAGAAGCTGTTGCGTGATATTGGTCTGAAACTGGCGGATACCCTTCCGGGGGTAAAAACACAACTGCTGCGCCAGGCGCTCGGCCTGAATGACCTTCCGGAGTGGTTACGTTAACCCCATCACATTTCCCTTCCCGCAAACGGGAAGGGGACTCCCTGCCTCATTTGAAATATTCTAATTTCACCTCGTTTTTCGGATTAGATTTACTCATGTATGATTTTTCGCACTGCAGAAAAAATGATGCTTTTGCGGAGTGAAATATTGAAATAGGGCGCAACTACGTCGCTTTATTGATGTTTTGTGTGGGTGATTTCGTTTTTATCTGGCACAAAACTCTGTTGCTGTTTTTAGCTAAATAGGTCATAAGCTAATGTGATGGCCCATTTTCTCTTATGGTTAAGTGCCGCTTTCGGTGTTAAGTTCAGGCAAAAGATAACGTTTGCGTCGGCGTCCGAAATGGCCGTTGACGCTGGTCGTTTTGGCGAAATGAACGCCGCCGAAAAACGTGATAGCGCAGCTTATTCGACGAGGACAAGATGGCTCAGCAGACCCCTTTGTATGAACAACACACGCTATGCGGCGCCCGCATGGTGGATTTCCATGGCTGGATGATGCCGCTGCATTACGGCTCGCAGATTGATGAGCACCACGCAGTGCGTAGCGATGCCGGGATGTTCGATGTTTCGCACATGACTATCGTCGATCTGAAAGGCAGCCGCACCCGGGAGTTTCTGCAATATTTGCTGGCAAACGATGTGGCCAAACTCACGAAGCCCGGCAAAGCCCTCTACACCGGCATGCTGAATGCCTCGGGCGGCGTGATTGATGATTTGATCGTCTACTACTTTACCGAAGACTTCTTCCGCCTCGTTGTAAACTCCGCCACCCGCGAAAAAGACCTCTCCTGGATTACCCAACACGCCGAACCTTTTGCCATTGATATCACCGTCCGTGACGACCTGTCGCTGATCGCGGTTCAGGGGCCAAACGCGCAGGCGAAAGCCGCCAGCCTGTTTACCGATGCGCAGCGCAGCGCGGCCGAGGGAATGAAACCGTTCTTCGGCGTTGAAGAGGGCGAGCTGTTTATCGCGACCACGGGCTACACCGGTGAAGCGGGTTACGAGATTGCCTTGCCGAACGAAAAAGCCGCCAGCTTTTGGCAGGATCTGCTGAAAGCGGGCGTAAAACCTTGCGGACTCGGCGCCCGCGATACGCTGCGCCTGGAAGCGGGCATGAATCTTTATGGCCAGGAGATGGATGAAAGCATCTCTCCGCTGGCTGCCAATATGGGCTGGACCATCGCCTGGGAACCGCAGGATCGCCAGTTCATCGGTCGTGAAGCGCTGGAGCAACAGCGCGAAAAAGGCACCGAACAGCTGGTTGGTCTGGTGATGACGGAAAAAGGTGTGCTGCGTAATGAGTTACCTGTGCACTTTACTGATGCGCACGGCAACGTGCAAAAAGGTGTGATCACCAGCGGGACCTTCTCGCCGACGCTTGGCTACAGTATTGCACTGGCGCGCGTTCCGGCCGGAATTGGCGAAACGGCAATTGTGCAGATCCGTAACCGCGAAATGCCGGTCAAAGTGACCAAACCTGTTTTTGTGCGCAACGGCAAAGCTGTCGCGTAACGTAATTTTTATCTGGAGAGAATAAAATGAGCAACGTACCGGGCGAACTGAAATACAGCAAAGAACACGAATGGCTGCGCAAAGAAGCAGACGGTAGTTATACCGTTGGCATCACTGAACATGCTCAGGAACTGCTGGGTGATATGGTGTTTGTCGACCTGCCGGAAGTGGGCGCGACCGTTAGCGCTGGCGATGACTGCGCCGTTGCCGAATCGGTAAAAGCCGCTTCTGATATCTACGCGCCGATCGGCGGTGAAATCGTAGCCGTTAACGATGCGCTGAATGACTCTCCGGAGCTGGTTAACAGCGAGCCGTACGGCGAAGGCTGGATCTTCAAAATCAAAGCCAGTGACGAATCGGAAGTTGCTGCGCTGCTGGATGCAACGGCATACGCCGCATTGTTAGAAGACGAATAAATACGCGTCATCCTTCACGTTGCAGGCGCGTTGGCTTGCTCGCTCACCCCAGTTACTTACTGATGTAAGCGCCTGGGGATTTGCAGCATCGCCGCCTTCCTGCAACGCGAAAGCTTTAGCGTATTCAGATAATTTCCGAATACGATTCACCGCACGTTTCAGGAACCATCGCTCATGACTCAGACGTTAAGTCAGCTTGAAAATCGCGCCGCATTTATCGGCAGGCATATTGGCCCGGACGCATCGCAACAGCAGGAGATGCTGAACACCGTAGGGGCAGATTCACTGAATGCCCTGATTGCGCAGATCGTACCGAAAGATATTCAGCTCGCCACGCCGCCGCAGGTGGGTGAAGCTACCACCGAATTCGCCGCGCTTGCCGAACTGAAAGCCATCGCGGGCCGCAACAAGCGCTTTAAGTCTTACATTGGCATGGGCTACACCGCAGTGCAGTTACCGCCGGTGATCCTGCGTAATATGCTGGAAAATCCAGGCTGGTACACCGCGTATACGCCGTATCAGCCGGAAGTATCGCAAGGGCGCCTGGAAGCGCTGCTCAACTTTCAGCAGGTGACGCTGGATTTGACCGGCCTGGATATCGCCTCTGCTTCCCTGCTGGATGAAGCGACCGCCGCTGCTGAAGCGATGGCGATGGCGAAGCGCGTGAGCAAACTGAAAGGCGCTAACCGTTTCTTCGTTGCCGATGATGTGCACCCGCAAACGCTGGATGTCGTGCGCACGCGCGCCGAAACCTTCGGGTTTGAGGTGATTGTTGATGCGGCTGACAAAGTGCTGGATCACCAGGATGTTTTCGGTGTTCTACTGCAACAGGTTGGCACCACCGGCGAAGTACACAATTACAGCGCGCTGATTGCGGAGCTGAAAGCCCGCAAAATCGTGGTCAGCGTCGCTGCCGATTTTATGGCACTGGTGCAGTTGACGGCGCCAGGCAAGCAGGGTGCCGACATCGTGTTTGGCTCCGCTCAGCGTTTCGGCGTGCCGATGGGCTACGGCGGTCCGCACGCGGCATTCTTTGCTGCTAAAGATGAATTCAAACGCTCCATGCCTGGGCGCATTATCGGGGTTTCCAAAGATGCTGCCGGTAACACCGCGCTGCGCATGGCGATGCAGACCCGCGAACAGCATATCCGCCGCGAGAAAGCCAACTCCAACATCTGTACTTCACAGGTGTTGCTGGCCAATATCGCCAGCCTGTACGCGGTGTTCCACGGCCCGGAAGGGCTGAAACGCATTGCGGGCCGCATTCACCGCCTGGCCGACATTCTCGCTACCGGCTTGCAGCATAAGGGGCTGAAACTGCGTCATGCGCACTACTTCGATACGCTGTGCGTTGAGGTCGCGGATAAAGCCGCCGTGCTGGCGCGCGCTCAGGCGCATGAGATCAACCTGCGCAGCGACATTCTGAACGCGGTGGGTATTACGCTGGACGAAACGACCACTCGCGAAGATGTGCTAGCGCTGTTTAGTGTTCTGCTGGGCGACAATCATGGTCTGGATATTGATGCGCTGGACAAAGATGTTGCGCTCGATAGCCGTTCCATTCCGCAGGGGATGCTGCGCGATGATGCGTTCCTGACGCACCCGGTTTTCAACCGTTATCACAGCGAAACCGAGATGATGCGCTATATGCACTCTCTGGAACGCAAAGATCTGGCGCTGAATCAAGCGATGATCCCGCTGGGTTCCTGCACCATGAAACTGAACGCGGCAGCCGAAATGATCCCTATCACCTGGCCGGAGTTCGCGGAACTGCATCCGTTCTGCCCGCCGGAACAGGCTGAAGGCTATCATCAGATGATTACTCAGCTTTCCGAGTGGCTGGTCAAGCTTACCGGTTACGATGCGCTCTGCATGCAGCCAAACTCCGGCGCACAGGGAGAATACGCAGGCCTGCTGGCCATTCGCCACTACCACGAAAGCCGCAACGAAGGTCATCGCGATATCTGTCTGATCCCAAGTTCCGCGCACGGCACTAACCCTGCGTCGGCGCAGATGGCGGGGATGCAGGTGGTGGTCGTTGCCTGTGATAAAAACGGCAACATCGACCTTGCCGATTTGCGCGCGAAAGCTGAGCAGGCGGGTGATAACCTCTCCTGCATTATGGTGACCTATCCGTCCACTCACGGCGTATATGAAGAGACGATCCGTGACGTGTGCGAAGTGGTGCATCAGTTTGGCGGCCAGGTTTACCTCGATGGCGCAAACATGAACGCCCAGGTGGGCATTACTTCGCCGGGCTTTATCGGCGCGGATGTGTCCCACCTCAACCTGCATAAAACGTTCTGCATTCCGCACGGCGGTGGCGGTCCGGGTATGGGGCCGATCGGCGTGAAAGCGCATCTGGCGCCGTTTGTTCCGGGGCACAGCGTGGTGCAAATCGAAGGCATGTTGACGCGCCAGGGGGCGGTTTCTGCCGCACCGTTTGGCAGCGCGTCGATTCTGCCGATTAGCTGGATGTATATCCGGATGATGGGCGCGGAAGGGTTGAAGCAGGCCAGCCAGGTGGCGATTCTCAATGCTAACTACATCGCCAGCCGTCTGAAAGAGGCGTTCCCGGTGCTGTATACCGGGCGCGATGGCCGTGTGGCGCATGAATGCATTCTCGATATTCGTCCGTTGAAAGAAGAGACCGGGATTAGTGAACTGGATATTGCTAAGCGTTTGATTGACTATGGTTTCCATGCTCCAACCATGTCTTTCCCGGTTGCTGGTACGCTGATGGTGGAGCCGACAGAATCGGAAAGCAAAGTCGAACTGGATCGTTTTATCGATGCGATGCTGGCGATCCGTGGCGAAATCGACCGCGTGAAGCAGGGCGAATGGACGCTGGAAGATAACCCGCTGGTGAACGCGCCGCACACCCAGAATGAGCTGGTGGCGGAGTGGAACCACGGTTATACCCGCGAGCTGGCCGTATTCCCGGCAGGCTTCACAAACAAATACTGGCCAACCGTCAAACGTCTGGATGATGTCTACGGCGACCGTAACCTGTTCTGCTCCTGTGTACCGATGAGCGAATATCAGTAATTCGCTGATTCAGCTATTTTTTAAGGGCGCTTCGGCGCCCTTTGCTTTTGGGGAACGGTGATGATTGTAGTAGTGATGCGCGCCGCGTCAGGCAAGAAGCAGCTGAACGCTTTACCATGATTCACATACTGCAGTGCTCGTTATGTTTTGATCTGCAGCAGCTCAGGGAAAACCCTTCGTCACCGGCGTTAACCCAACAGGTTGCCGGATAAGTCTGATACTTAACCCTGCTCCCGCAGCGAGGCAGCACGCCATTGTCAGGACTGCGACGACAAACGCATGGGTGATATCCGTCGCGCTATGGCTGTCGCCCACAATACTGTAAAAAATACCGCCCATCACCGCGACGCTGAGCGCGGTGCTGACTTGCAAAGCTGAGCTGGTGATGCCGGCAATCATGCCTGCAAATTCCGGTGCGACGCGGCCTGTTAGCATGCGCATCAGCATTGGCATCGCCAGACCCTGGCCAAAACCGGTGATAAACAGTAGCGCGGCGAGTAGCGTCATTGCGGGAGTCGCGCCCGTCGCCGTTGCGGTTACCAGCCATGCCAGTCCTGCTAACCCGATGGTTTCGCATCCCATCCCGATCGTGCTCAGGTAATTTCCGGCAAAACGCCGCAGGTAGGGGGTGAGCAACGGCCCAATCAGAAAGCCGGCACCAAAAGGCAGAAAAATCAGGCCAGCCGTTAGCGCATCGACATGCAGTGCGCTTTGCAGGTAAACCGAAAACAGTAAAAAGAATGCGGCGATGGAATAGAACAACAGCGCGATCGCCAGCCCGCAACCCAGCCCCGGCGCTCGTAACGCGACAGGATCCAGCAGCGGTGAGCCGCCATGACGGCTGAGGCGTATTTCATAACGCCATAACAGCGAGGCCAGCAGCGGAGCTGCAAGGAATAACAGCCACGTCCACCAGGGCCAGCCCGCCTCACGGCCTTCAATCAACGGAATAATCAGCGCGCTCAACGTTGCTGTTGCCAGCAGCATGCCGCCGGGATCAAGTTTGCGGGCATGTGGCGCCCGTGTCTCTTTCAGCAATGGAATACCAAAAACAATCACCAGCAGCGCCACTGGCAGGTTAACAAGAAAAATGGCCCGCCATCCCAGGTTGAACAGATTCAATGTAATCAGGATGCCGCCCAGCGCCTGTCCGATAACGGAGGCAAGGCCAAACACGGCACCATATAAACCCAGCGCTAACGGCTTCTCTGTTTCAGGAAAAATGGCCTGCACGGATGCAAGTGCCTGCGGTGCCATGACGGCGGCCGAAGCGCCCTGGAGTGCGCGCCCGACAATCAACACCCACGGCGATCCGGCGATCCCGCACAACAGTGATGCAGCCGCAAAACCAATCAGCCCAAGGAAAAACATCCTGCCACGACCATACAGATCACCCAGCCGTCCACCAGTGATTAAGGTGGTCGCATATACCGCGGCATACGATGAGATAACCAGTTGCTCCGCAGAAGACGAAGAGGCTAAATCGCTCTGGATTGACGGGAGCGCCACATTAACGATAAAAAAATCGAGTGGTGGCAGGAAAGCTCCCACCAATAAAATTACGAACATCGCCCAGCGACGAGGTTCAGCGTGCGTCATGTTATGTGCTGACATAACCCCTCCCGGAAACCCTGCGGTTTCCAATCAAGCAAAATGGGTAGAACAAATGAAACATGTGGATTCGTGTGCGGAGGTATCCCGGCTCTCTCCTGCATGCGAACAGCCTGGCAGCCTTTATTGAATTGCGGCGGGTTAGCGCATGCCGCCAGACGCCATAATGACCTCGCCGGTCACCCATCCTGAGTCGTCTGATGCAAGGTAAGAGACTATCGGCGCGATGTCCCGCACCTGACCGATACGACCAAGCGGCGTCTGCGCTTCGTTCCAGGTCTGGAAGTCCGAACCCATCGCCCCGGTAGCGTGCGTACCTTCAGTTTCAACAAGGCCAGGGTTAACGGCGTTAACGCGGATGCCGCGCGGACCAAGCTCGCGCGCGAGTACGCCGGTAATGGCGTCAATGGCACCTTTGGAGCCGCTATAAATAGCGCTCTCTGGCATAAATACGCGTGTGACGAACGAACTGATGTTGATGATGCTCCCGCCTTTCTCCAGATGTGGCACGGCGGCGGCGCAGACCAGCAACGGGCCAAGCACATTGATGTCGAACTGCTTGCGGTACAGCGCTTCGGTGGTTTCTTCGATCCTGGCGAACTGATAAATCCCCGAGTTATTCACCACAATGTCCAGCCGCCCAAAATGTTCAATCGCTGAGCTAACCAGCGCCTCAACCTCGCGCTGGTTGGTAACGTCTGCGGCGGCCGCCACGGCCTCTCCGCCTGCGGCTTTGATATCCGCAACCACGCTGTCTGCACCGGTTTTGCTGGTGGCGTAGTTGACGATAACCTTCGCTCCCTCAGCCGCCAGTTGGCGGGCAATCCCGGCACCGATACCTTTGGATGCGCCTGTGACAATGGCAACTTTGTTTTTTAATTTGTTCATATTTTCAGATCCTGGATGAGGCCATAGCAGCCTGTTCAGTGAAGAGACATTATGGTGATGCCTGCATAATTGTTAGGGAACTGCCATTTATGTATATTTGATGTTCATTTTTGAACGGGGGCGGGTATGGAGTGGAGCGACGTACGGATATTTCTGGCGGTGATTCGCAAGGGATCGTTCGGCGAGGCCGCCCGAAGCCTGGGCGTGAGCCATCCGACGGTGGGCCGACGGATCAAAGCGCTCGAAGATGAGGCACAACAGCCGCTGTTTCGCCGCACGCGTGAGGGCCTGGTGCTGACCGATGCCGGAGACTCGGTGCTGAACCTGGCGGAATCGATGGAAAATTCTGCGCTGGCACTGGAAAGACGCCTGGCGGGTAATCATCAACGGCTCGAAGGCATTTTGCGGATCTCATGTGCCGAGTGGTTTGCGGGCTACGTGCTGGCACCGGTGCTGGCCGAATTGACGCGCCGTCATCCGGCCGTGGTACCGGAGATCATCGCCAGCTACCGCTTACTTAATTTATCCCGGCGCGATGCCGATGTGGCCTTTCGTCTCGTGCCTTTTACCGAGCCGGACATTGTCCAGCGTCGCCTGATGACCATTTCCTATGGTCTTTACGGTACGCCTGAAACCGCACAGACACTGCACAACGATCCGGCGTCAGTGGGGCTTATTCTGATGAACACCGCCCAGTCACATTTTCCTGATGTCACGTGGTTGCTCGACAGATTTCCCCGCTCCAGGCGTGTTTTCACCAGCACAAGCCGGGCTGTTCAGGCGCAAATGTGCCTGCGGGGGATGGGAGTGGCCGTGCTACCAAGGCCACTGGGAGACGCCGTTTCCGGGCTGCAACGTATTCAGACTGAAGATCAACTGCCATCCAGAGAGATATGGGTCGGCTACCACCAGGATCTCCGGCATATGGACCGCTTGCGCGCCATGCTGGATATCGCCGATACGCTGCTTGCCGACCCGGCGACGAGAGCACCGTGAACCCGCGTGTCATTTTACTGAGCACCGCACAAAGAAAACATGTCCCGCTCTGGTTAGACCACGATGCTTTGTGCCGCTGGCATCCGGCAACGTCTCAAAGCATCACAGCTTTTCGCCATTGCTGGCGATCACCTCTTTGTACCAGTTAAAGCTCTTCTTGCGGGAGCGGGACATATCACCCGTACCGTCGTCGTGCTTGTTCACATAGATAAAACCGTAACGCTTGCTGTACTGGCCGGTGGTGAAGGAGACGCAGTCGATGCAGCCCCACGGTGTATAGCCCATCAGATCCACGCCATCGTAAGTGACTGCTTTCATCATCTCTTCAACGTGCGCGCGCAGATAATCGATGCGGTAGTCATCGTTGATGCTGCCATCGGCTTCGACTTTGTCGTAAGCGCCAAAGCCGTTTTCAACGATGAACAACGGTTTCTGGTAGCGTTCATACAGTTCGCACAGAGAGTAGCGCAGCCCGACGGGATCGATCTGCCAGCCCCAGTCGGAGGCTTTGACGTGCGGGTTCGGCACGCTGCCTTCGAAGCCGGAGATAGCATCGCCGCTGCCGCCTTCCGCTTTCACCGCATTGGTCATGTAATAGCTGAAACCCAAGTAATCGCAGGTGCCTTCACGCAGGATCTGCTCGTCGCCGTTTTCCATTTTGATGGAGAAGCCGCGGCGCTCCCATTCGTTCAGCACATAGGACGGGTAGTAACCACGCAGTTGTACGTCGGTAAAGACATAGCGCTCGCGCATTGATTCCTGCGCAAACATGACATCTTCCGGCTTACAGGAGAAGGGATAGAGCGCAACCATCGCCAGCATACAGCCGACTTTCATTTCCGGGTTGATGCGGCGTGCCGCTTTCACTGCCAGGGCGCTGGCGACGAACTGATGGTGCAGCACCTGGTACATGGTCTCTTCCGGGTTCTCATGATCGGTATAGACCACGCCGGAGCAGCAGTAGCCGAACAGCGGTGCGCGCCAGTTACGCTGGTTGTTGATTTCATTGAAGGTCATCCAGTATTTGACCTTGTTCTTGTAGCGTTCGAAAACCACTTCCGCGAAGCGTACGAAGAAATCGACTACTTTACGGTTGGTCCAGCCGCCATATTCCTGCACCAGATGCAGCGGCATCTCGAAGTGGGAGAGGGTGATCACCGGTTCGATGTTATATTTCAGCAGCTCATCGAACATATCGTCGTAGAATTTCAGCCCTTCTTCGTTAGGCTGCTGCTCATCCCCTTTCGGAAAGATACGGGTCCAGGCGATCGAGGTGCGAAAGCATTTAAAGCCCATTTCGGCGAATAGCTTGATGTCTTCTTTATAGTGACCGTGGAAATCGATCGCTTCATGGTTCGGGTAATATTTCCCGGCCACCACTTCGCTGGTGATCTCGCGCGGTACGCCGTGTGCGCCGCCGGTCAGCACGTCACAAATGCTTGGGCCTTTGCCGCCTTTATTCCAGCCACCTTCAACCTGGTGCGCGGCAACGGCGCCGCCCCATAGAAAATCTTTTGGTAAGGTCAGTTTTTTCATCTTTGCTCTTCTCGTCATATTGGCTATTAACGAGTCTAACAAAGGTGAATTAAATGTCACGATATAACAAATTGCCATCTGGGTAATTTGTTACACCAGAAAAACACTCTGTTTTTTTATGCTATTTTCTTCGCCAGCTTGCGCCCCAGCGATTCCAGAATATAAATGACCGGAATTTGCGTCGTAATATCGTAGCCGCCGGGAATACGCGTAGGAGGAATATGCCAGGAGAGATTGAAATCCGCCAGTTTCGCCAGGCGCGACTGTTCGTGGCTGGTAATCGACAGCACTTTGCAGTGATGCAGGCTGAACTGCCCGGCAAAACG
Organism: Jatropha multifida; assembly: GCA_948099535.1. Lineage (NCBI taxonomy): Eukaryota > Viridiplantae > Streptophyta > Magnoliopsida > Malpighiales > Euphorbiaceae > Jatropha > Jatropha multifida. The sequence continues at coordinate 101,057 of CANUEX010134179.1, forward strand.
CAGGATCTCCTCGGTCTCACCAGAGACGGAAAGGACAATTGCCAGGGCATTTTTTGCCATATCATTGGTGACCGGGAAATAAGGGTCATCAATATGGTTGCTGAATTTTCCAATATTAGAGAAGAAACGGGCGCCATATTTTGCCAGTGCGCCGGATGTGCCAGCGCCAACAAAGATAATACGCTCTGAGGATAATATTATATCGACGGCTTTATTCAGCAGGGCATCAAATTCATCGTTATTTACGCTTTTAAAAAAACTAATAACTTCACTGGCACCAAAATTCGCCTGTGGTAACTCATTTTGCTCTAAATATAATTTGAAGCGGACGCGAAACTCCGAATAGCCTTCACAGTTGAGCTTGCGGCAAAAGCGTAGCACCGTAGTGGTGGAGACGCCCGCCGCATCGGCCAGTTCGCGGATCGTCATATACATCACTTTGTCGCGGTTTTTGACTACATAGTGATAGACCATCATCTCCAGATTATTGAGGCTGGCGATGGCGGAGTGGGTAAACATCGTCACGGTGGTGTCCTTTACTCTCTGTTAACGTTGCCAGCCAGTGTGTAATTGCGTGACTACATGCTGCCATAACTCTGGCTGGCTTGCCCTGAGTTTTGTTCCCGGCATAAGAATCTGATTTAGCGGCCTGCATATTGTCATTTCCGCTTCATACTTTCATCCTACATTCACGTTTTATGGGCGTATGTTCCTTGCGAGAAGGTTGAACAGTTGTAACGCCAGTCGTCGGCTTAAATGCTGCCGTGAATATATATTGATACGAATTTTTTTAGCGTACAGGTGTGCACTGGAATCATTCTCAGTTACTCTAGTGACGCAATGTTTTTTTGAGTTCTCCCGGAGTTAGCTATGGCCAAGAAACCCTTAATCGCACAGGGATACACACTGGCAGAAGAAATCGCCAACAGCATTAGCCACGGAATTGGGCTGGTGTTCGGTATCGTCGGGCTGGTACTGCTGCTGGTACAGGCGGTAGATGCAAAGGCCAGTACAATGGCTATCACCAGTTACTCGCTTTATGGCGGTAGCATGATTTTGCTGTTCCTTGCCTCTACGCTTTACCATGCCATTCCGTACCAGCGTGCCAAGGCGTGGCTGAAGAAATTTGACCACTGTGCCATTTATCTGCTGATTGCCGGAACGTATACACCGTTTCTGCTGGTTGGGCTGGATTCGCCGCTGGCGCGCGGGCTGATGATCGTCATCTGGAGCCTCGCTCTGCTGGGGATCTTATTTAAACTTACCATTGCCCATCGCTTTAAAGTGCTGTCGCTGGTGACCTACCTGACCATGGGCTGGCTGTCGCTAATTGTGATTTATCAGCTTGCCACGCGCCTGTCGGTTGGAGGCGTAACGCTACTGGCTGTGGGTGGCCTGGTCTATTCGCTCGGCGTGATTTTTTACGTCTGCAAACGCATCCCTTATAACCACGCAATCTGGCACGGCTTTGTGCTGGGCGGCAGCGTCTGCCACTTCCTGGCGATTTATTTGTACGTCGGACAGCTTTGAGTTAAAGCCGGTGGCGGTTTCCGCCCCGGCTTAGCGCGTTTACTCTTCCAGTGAATAAGGCAGCGGCTCGATGCTCAACGTATTCGCATCGTCGCGCACGCGGAAAACGCTGCCGGGTTCCATATCGTTGTTCATCACCACCTGAACCAGAAGGCGCCCGTCATCAAGCTGCACCGAGGCCAACACGGTACCGGTACGGCGCCAGTTGTCTCCCATCTTCAACTCAAGGTCTTCTCCTGCTTCCGGCACACGGCTGGCTGTCCCTGCCAGATACCACAATGCGCGCTTGTTGGCGCCGCGGAATTTTGCTCGTGCCACCATCTCCTGGCCGGTGTAACAGCCTTTTTTAAAGCTGATGCCGCCCAGCGCCTGTAGGTTAGTGGCCTGTGGGATAAACTGCCCGCTGTTTGGCGCATCAATAACCGGCAAGCCCGCTTCGATATTCAGCGCCAGCCACTGTTGACTGTTATTAAGCTGCGCTTCGCCACGCAGTTTTTCGGCCACCAGTTCCGCCGTTGCTGCGTTGGTTACCAGCAGGAAACGCTCGGCAGGGTGTGCAAACCACAACAGGGTGGTATCGCCTTCCTGCACAACCTGTTTTTCACTGTCCGGAAGGATGGTAAAGAGATTCGCCAGCGCCGCGCGCGCCTGAAAACCGGCCACGCCCAGTAGCACGTGTTCATCGTCTTGTGCAATGGCGACTTTAGAGAATACGGCGTATTTCTTCAGTTCACGAAGCTGCGCTTCACGCACGCTGCGGCGCAGGATCCAGGCAAAACCGTCCCGAAAGTGGAACAACCGCATATTGCTCCACATTTTCCCTTTAGAATCACAGTGTGCCGCCAGCAGGTGCTGTTCAGCCGTCATAGTGGTGACATCGGCGGTCACCTGGCCTTGCAGGTATTTTTCGCTATCTGCGCCGGTAATCGTTGCCAGCGCCCAGTCATCGAGCGTCATAAGCGTCAGCGGCAGACGTGATGATGCGGTCGGCTGGCGCGGAGGAAACGGAGTAAAAGGCATAATAATGTCCTGATTAGCTTAACGCTGTGTTGGTTCTTAATGGTAAAAGAGCCGTTGTTCAATGCAAGTAATAAAGCATGCGTTTTGTGCCATTGTGCATGCGTTGCGAAGCATTACGCAGCGCAATGATATTTTTTGCAGTGGGTGCGATTAATTCTGGAAGCGGCCCCGCGAAGCGAAATATTCCGCAAAAGGAATATTAAAAACACGTTACAATGGGCCATTATGCCGATGAAGGGAGAAGATCATGGATATTAACAACAAAGCCCGTATCCACTGGGCGTGCCGCCGTGGAATGCGTGAACTCGACATCTCAATAATGCCTTTTTTCGAACATGAGTACGACACGCTGAGCGATGATGACAAACAGCTGTTTGTTCGTCTGCTGGAAAGTGACGATCCTGATTTATTCAACTGGTTAATGAATCACGGTAAGCCTCAGGACACGGAGTTACAAAGAATGGTGCAGTTAATCCAGACACGGAATCGGGATCGTGGTCCTGTGGCAATCTGAGTTACGCGTCTCCTGGCGCGCACAATGGATTTCGCTTTTGCTCCACGGTCTGGGCGCTGCACTCATTTTGCTGATGCCCTGGCCTTTGAGTTACACACCGCTGTGGCTGCTGTTGCTGTCGCTGGTGGTTTTTGATTGCGTGCGCAGCCAGCGGCGGATCAATGCCTGTCATGGCGAACTCAAACTGCTGATGGATTCCCGCCTGCGCTGGCAGGGCATGGAATGGGATATCATCGGAACGCCGTGGATGTTACGTAGTGGAATGATGCTGCGCTTGCGCCGTGAAGAGGATGGGCGCCGTCAACATTTATGGCTGGCGGCAGACAGCATGGATGCGCAGGAGTGGCGCGATCTGCGCCGGGTGATATCACAGAAACCGGCGCAGGGGCTGCATTAACAGGGGATGTGGCTGCCTTTAAACCAGCCGTTCCGCCATCTCTGTCAGGATTTGCTCACACCATGACTGAATGCGCGAATCGCTCAGGTCATACTGATTGGTTTCGTCCAGCGCCAGGCCGACAAACAGTTGACCATTGGCAATTACCGGTTTGCTGCTGGTAAATTCGTAACCTTCCGTCGGCCAGTAGCCGATGAACGTCACGCCTTTGGGTGCCAGTTTGTCATGCAGCATGCCCAGTGCATCAAGGAACCATTCGCCGTAGCCGAGCTGATCGCCCATGCCGTATAGCGCGATGATTTTGCCGTCAAGATTGAGGTCATCAAGCTGATCCCAGATGGCTTCCCAGTCTTCCTGCAATTCGCCAAAATCCCAGGTCGGAATGCCGAGGATAAGTGCATCATATTGCTCCATCAGCGCGGGTGCGTCATCTTTCAGATTGTGCAGCGTCACCAGTTCCGGCCCGATAATTTCGCGAATTTTCTCCGCCGCCATTTCGGTATAGCAAGTGCTGGAACCGTAAAACAGGCCAATATTCATAACGTAAACTTCTCAATTCCGGATGTCTCTTTGTGAGCAGTGTACCAGAATCGTACGGCTATCAGGCATAATGCAGCGATTGAGAAACGGAGGCGTTTCAATGGAACAGGATTTCGCACGTATCGAACAATTTCTTGATGCGCTCTGGCTGGAAAACAATCTGGCGGACAACACGCTCAGCGCCTACCGTCGCGATTTGCAAGGCGTGGCCGAGTGGCTGCATCATCGTGGAAGTAGTCTGGCCCTGGCGAGAAGTGATGATTTACAGGCGCTGCTGGCCGAACGCGTGGATGGTGGCTACAAAGCTACCAGTTCAGCGCGTCTGCTCAGCGCCGTGCGAAGACTCTTCCAGTACTTGTACCGGGAGAAAATCCGTAGTGACGATCCCAGCGCGCAACTGGCCTCGCCGAAGCTGCCGCAGCGTCTGCCAAAAGACTTAACGGAAGCGCAGGTTGAGAGACTTTTACAGGCGCCGGTAGTTGACCAACCGCTGGAGTTACGCGATAAAGCCATGCTTGAGGTTTTATATGCCACCGGGCTTCGCGTCTCTGAACTGGTCGGGTTGACCATGAGCGATATTAGCCTGCGCCAGGGCGTGTTGCGGGTGATTGGTAAAGGTAATAAAGAACGGCTGGTACCGTTGGGTGAAAATGCGGTGTACTGGGTGGAAAACTACCTTGAACACGGGCGTCCGTGGCTGCTGAACGGCGTATCGATTGATGTGCTATTCCCCAGCCAGCGCGCTCAGCAGATGACGCGCCAGACTTTCTGGCACCGTATCAAGCACTATGCTGTGCTGGCGGGGATTGACAGCGAAAAGCTTTCCCCTCACGTTTTACGTCATGCTTTTGCCACGCATTTGCTCAATCACGGCGCGGATCTGCGCGTGGTGCAAATGCTACTGGGGCATCAGGATCTTTCTACAACGCAAATTTATACGCATGTGGCTACCGAGCGGCTGCGTAAGCTTCATGAACAGCATCACCCGCGGGCGTGATGGCTGATAATTAAAGGATGTTTTATGAAAAATGGTTTGATTATGTTCACCCTGCTGGCAGCGGCTTTTTCTGGCGTTGCGCATGCAGACGACGCCGCTATCAAGCAGTCGTTGGCAAAACTGGGTGTACAGAGCTCTGAGATATTGCCCGCTCCCGTCGCCGGAATGAAAGCGGTATTGACCAACAGCGGCGTGCTGTATGTGACCGAAGACGGCAAACATATTATCCAGGGGCCGATGTACGATGTCAGCGGCGCGCAGCCGGTGAACGTCACCACGCAAATGCTGTTGCCGCATCTTAACGCGCTGGAAAAAGAGATGATTGTCTACAAAGCGCCGAAAGAAAAACATGTGATCACTGTGTTCACCGACATCACCTGCGGCTACTGCCAGAAACTGCACAGTGAGATGGCGGATTACAACGCGCTGGGTATCACCGTCCGCTATCTGGCGTTCCCGCGTCAGGGTGTGCCGAGTGAAGTTGAAAACCAGATGAAAGCGATCTGGTGTGCTAAAGATCGCAATAAAGCCTTTGATGACGCGATGGATGGCAAAGGCATCAAACCGGCCAGTTGCGATATTGATATTGCTAACCACTATGCGCTGGGTGTGCAGTTTGGCGTCAACGGAACACCGGCCATTGTGCTGAACGATGGCTACCTTGTTCCGGGCTATCAGGCACCGGCTGAGATGAAAGCCTTCCTCGACAAACATCAGCAAGCCACCAGCGGTAAATAAGACGCGTGAAAGCTCAGATACAACTTCGCCGCCGTAAGGTGGATGATTCGGCGGAACTGGCGGAAGACTTACCGCCGTTACTGCGTCGGCTCTACGCCAGCCGCGGCGTGCGTAAGGCCAGCGAACTGGAGCGCAGCGTAAAAGGCATGCTGCCCTGGCAGCAACTTACCGGCATTGATGAGGCGGTTTCGCACCTTTATCACGCGCTGCGCGAAGGTTTACGCATTATCGTGGTCGGTGATTTTGACGCCGATGGCGCAACCAGCACGGCGCTCAGCGTCCTGGCGCTGCGCGCGCTGGGCTGTGAAAATGTGAGCTACCTGGTGCCGAATCGTTTTGATGACGGTTACGGTCTCAGCCCGGAAGTGGTCGATCAGGCGCATGCGCGCGGCGCGCAGTTGATCCTGACAGTCGACAACGGTATTTCCTCGCATGCCGGGGTGGAGCGGGCGCACGAACTGGGTATTCCTGTGGTCGTGACGGATCACCACTTGCCTGGTGATACCCTGCCTGATGCGGAAGCCATCGTGAACCCCAACCTGCGCGACTGTGATTTTCCGTCGAAATCGCTGGCGGGCGTCGGTGTCGCTTTTTATCTGATGCTGGCGCTACGCGCTTTTCTGCGCGACAACGGCTGGTTTGAATCGCGCGGGCTGGCTATGCCGAATCTTGCGGAACTGCTCGATCTTGTCGCTCTGGGAACAGTAGCAGACGTGGTGCCGCTTGATGCCAACAACCGTATTCTCACCTGGCAGGGCCTGAGCCGGATCCGCGCCGGGCGCTGTCGGCCTGGCATTAAAGCGCTGCTTGAAATCGCCAACCGTGACGCGCAGAAACTGGCGGCGAGCGACCTGGGTTTTGCGCTGGGTCCACGCCTGAATGCGGCGGGCAGGCTGGATGATATGTCGGTGGGTGTTGCGCTGCTGTTATGCGATAACCTCGGCGAAGCACGTCAGTTGGCTAACGATCTGGATGCGCTGAATCAGACGCGCAAAGAGATCGAACAAGGGATGCAGGCCGAGGCGCTAACCTTGTGCGAGCAGCTTGAACGAAGCCGCGATACCTTGCCCGGTGGGCTGGCGATGTACCATCCCGAATGGCATCAGGGTGTGGTGGGGATTCTTGCCTCGCGAATCAAAGAGCGTTTTCATCGGCCGGTGATTGCCTTTGCGCCTGCTGGCGATGGCGTTCTGAAAGGTTCCGGGCGTTCGATTCAGGGGCTGCACATGCGTGATGCGCTGGAGCGCCTGGATATGCTCTATCCTGGCATGATGCTTAAATTTGGCGGTCATGCGATGGCTGCCGGTTTGACGCTCGAAGAGCAGCGTTTTGAAGAGTTTCAACAGCGCTTCGGCGAACTGGTGACGGAATGGCTGGATCCGGCGCTGTTGCAGGGTGAAATTGTTTCTGACGGCCCGCTAACGCCGCAAGAGATGACGCTGGATGTCGCCGAAATGCTGCGTGAAGCCGGGCCGTGGGGGCAAATGTTCCCGGAGCCGCTGTTCGATGGCGAGTTTCGGCTGTTGCAGCAGCGGCTGGTGGGCGAGCGTCACCTGAAGGTGACGCTTGAGCCGGTTGGAGGCGGTCCGCTGCTTGATGGCATTGCATTTAACGTCGATACCACCTGCTGGCCGGATAACGGCGTGCGGCAGGTGAATATTGCTTATAAACTTGATGTCAACGAGTTCCGCGGGAATCGTAGCGTACAGCTTATCATCGAAAATCTCTGGCCACTTTAGCGCCAGTATTCGCTACAAAAAAGGGCGTGGATCCGGTAAACTCCCGCCCTTATCACCGCATTTTGACAAGTCCATTAAAAGAAATCAGACCATGTTTGAAATTAACCCGGTAAAAAATCGTATTCAGGACCTCACGGAGCGCTCCGACGTTCTTAGGGGGTATCTTTGACTATGACGCCAAGAAAGAGCGTCTGGAAGAAGTAAACGCCGAGCTGGAGCAGCCGGACGTCTGGAATGAGCCAGAGCGCGCACAGGCGCTGGGCAAAGAGCGCTCCTCACTTGAAGCTATCGTCGATACCCTCGATCAAATGTCGCAGGGGCTGGAAGATGTCTCCGGCCTGCTGGAGCTGGCGGTAGAAGCTGACGACGAAGAAACCTTTAACGAAGCGGTCGCCGAGCTGGACGGGCTGGAAGAGAAGCTGGCGCAACTTGAGTTCCGTCGCATGTTCTCCGGCGAGTATGACAGCGCCGATTGCTACCTCGATATCCAGGCGGGCTCCGGTGGTACCGAAGCGCAGGACTGGGCGAGCATGCTGATGCGCATGTATCTGCGCTGGGCGGAAGCTCGCGGCTTCAAAACTGAAATTATCGAAGAGTCTGAAGGTGAAGTCGCGGGTATTAAATCTGTGACCATCAAGATCATCGGCGATTACGCCTACGGCTGGCTGCGTACCGAAACCGGCGTTCACCGCCTGGTGCGTAAGAGCCCGTTCGACTCCGGCGGCCGTCGTCATACCTCCTTTAGCTCCGCATTTGTCTACCCGGAAGTGGAAGACGATATTGATATCGAGATTAACCCGGCGGATCTGCGTATTGACGTCTATCGCGCATCCGGCGCGGGCGGCCAGCACGTTAACCGTACGGAATCTGCGGTACGTATTACCCATATTCCGACCGGACTGGTAACGCAGTGCCAGAATGACCGTTCTCAGCATAAAAACAAAGACCAGGCCATGAAGCAGATGAAAGCGAAGCTTTATGAACTGGAAATGCAGAAGAAAAATGCGGAGAAACAGGCGATGGAAGACACCAAGTCCGATATCGGCTGGGGAAGCCAGATCCGTTCTTATGTCCTGGATGATTCCCGCATCAAAGATCTGCGTACCGGGGTTGAAACCCGCAACACGCAGGCGGTGCTGGACGGCAGCCTGGATCAATTCATCGAAGCAAGTTTGAAAGCAGGGTTATGAGGAACCAACATGTCTGAACAACAAGCACAGGGCGCTGACGCGGCAGTCGATCTTAACAATGAACTGAAAACCCGCCGCGAGAAGCTGGCGCAACTGCGCGAGCAGGGTGTGCCGTTCCCGAACGATTTCCGTCGTGACCAGACCTCTGACAAGCTGCACGCTGAATTTGATGGCAAAGAGAACGAAGAACTGGAAGCCCTGGGCATTGAAGTGGCCGTTGCTGGCCGCATGATGACCCGCCGCATTATGGGTAAAGCCTCATTCGTAACCTTGCAGGATGTGGGCGGTCGAATTCAGCTGTACGTTGCGCGCGATGATCTTGCAGAAGGCGTGTATAACGAACAGTTCAAAAAATGGGACCTCGGCGATATCCTCGGCGCGCGCGGCAAGCTGTTCAAAACCAAGACCGGCGAACTTTCCATTCACTGCACCGAACTGCGTCTGTTGACTAAAGCTCTGCGTCCGCTGCCGGATAAATTCCACGGCTTGCAGGATCAGGAAGCGCGTTATCGCCAGCGTTACCTGGACCTCATCTCTAACGATGAATCCCGCAATACCTTTAAAGTGCGTTCGCAGATCCTGGCCGGTATTCGCCAGTTTATGGTGAGCCGCGACTTTATGGAAGTTGAAACGCCGATGATGCAAGTGATCCCGGGCGGTGCGTCCGCGCGTCCGTTTATCACTCATCATAACGCGCTTGATCTGGACATGTATCTGCGTATCGCGCCGGAACTGTACCTCAAACGTCTGGTGGTTGGCGGCTTCGAGCGCGTGTTCGAAATCAACCGTAACTTCCGTAACGAAGGTATCTCCGTTCGCCATAACCCTGAGTTCACCATGATGGAACTCTATATGGCGTATGCGGATTATAAAGATCTGATCGAACTGACCGAATCGTTGTTCCGCACGCTGGCGCAGAACATCCTCGGCAAAACCGAAGTGCCTTACGGCGATGAAGTTTTCGACTTCGGCAAACCGTTCGAAAAACTGACCATGCGCGAAGCGATCAAGAAATACCGTCCGGAAACCAACATGGCGGATCTGGATAACTTCGACAGCGCGAAGGCGATTGCTGAAAGCATCGGTATCAAAGTTGAGAAGAGCTGGGGTCTGGGCCGTATCGTGACCGAAATCTTCGAAGAAGTGGCCGAAGCACATCTGATTCAACCGACCTTTATTACGGAATACCCGGCGGAAGTTTCCCCGCTGGCGCGCCGTAACGACGTTAATCCGGAAATCACCGATCGCTTCGAGTTCTTCATCGGCGGTCGTGAAATTGGTAACGGCTTTAGCGAGCTGAATGACGCGGAAGATCAGGCGCAGCGTTTTGCTGACCAGGTTGCAGCGAAGGATGCGGGCGACGACGAAGCGATGTTCTTCGACGAAGACTACGTGACCGCGCTGGAACACGGTCTGCCGCCGACGGCGGGTCTGGGCATTGGTATCGACCGTATGGTGATGTTGTTTACCAACAGCCACACCATTCGCGACGTGATTCTGTTCCCGGCAATGCGTCCGGTGAAGTAATCGCCCAGCGATAAAAAAAGCCCCGGCGTGAACAACGTCGGGGCTTTTTTATACCTGCAATGTGGCGGCAAAATTTCTGAGCGCGGGCTGCGCAGTGGCTGCTTCTGCCACCATCCAGGGGCTAAAAGCCCAGGGCGTAGCATTGAGCGCCTGCAATAACGCTTCCAGATCCACCCACTGATATTCCATCACTTCATCGTAGTTAATCGTCAACGGCGTTGTGATTTGTGCGGCGAAGACCGGGCAGATTTCGTTTTCCACGATGCCGGAAGGATCGGTTTCACGGTAACGGAACTCTGGTGCGATGGCGGTAATGTGCCCGAGCCCGGCGCCGACTTCATAACGGCAGCGGCGAATAAGGGCCTGTTCGGTGGTTTCCCCTTTTTGCGGATGCCCGCAAACGGAGTTCGTCCAGACGCCTGGCCAGGCTTTTTTGCTTAATGCACGCCGTGTCACCAGAGACTGCCCTGCGGCATTAAAAATCCAGCATGAAAAAGCCAGATGTAACGGCGTTTGCGATGTATGTGCGGCGTACTTTTCCTGCGTACCGGTTACCACTCCCTGCTCATTCACTAAAATAACGTGCTCTTGTTTACCCATAACGGCTCCCGAACGTAAAACGCCGGGTGGCGCTGGACTTAGCCAGTTTACAGGGAACACGATCTCTGCAAACCAGTCAGCCACAGCGCCACCGGGCAAACGCGATTATAACCAACTATCAGGCGAAAAGTTTTGCCCAGAGAGCGGAAAAGGGCATTACCAGTACCAGTCCGGGCAACATATTCGCCACCGGGAACGGCTTGATATTACAAATCCGCAGCCCCGTTGCGACCATGATTAGCCCTCCCGCGCAGGAGAAATCCCCCATCATGTCCGGAGTGATCATGTGCAGGATGTAAACCGCCAGCGTTGCCAGCGCAACCTGCACGGCAATCAGTGGTAAACCGATGGTCATGACTGAGAAGCCCAGCATGGTGGCGAAAATGGCGGCGGTAAACAAATCGAGCACCGTTTTGATATACAGGATGGAGGGATCGCCAGTCATGCCTTCATGCATCGCACCGAAGATACCGGTGCCGCTGGCGCAAAACAGCACCAGAATCGCGACAAATTTCTCCGTAAATTCATCGTGGCCCAGGCCCTGAACCGGTGGGAACACGCGGTTGATTAAGCCGCGTGTTGTGCCTGCCGCTCTACCGATCTGTTTTTCCAGAAAGAATGCTTCGCCAATGACTGCGCCCAGCACCATCGCCAGAACCACGGCAGGCATGAACTTCACTTTTATCACCAGGTTGATACCAAGACCGACCGAACAGAGACCAAAGGTCAGGGGCAGCGCCACTTTCACGCGCTCCGGAATACGTTTGCCAACGAGTGAACCCAGCAAACCGCCGACAATAACGGCAGCGCCATTCACATAAGGACCGATTAACATAATGTTTCCTGCATGTTTACGCGTTTTGAGCCAGGTTGCCCTCGCCCCAGCGCGGAAGGTTTTTCACATCAATACCAAACAGGTCTAACGCGCGGCTGACGCTGTGGGTAATGATTTCATCAGTGGTTTGCGGGCGCTGGTATAGCGCCGGAACCGGCGGGAAAATAATTCCGCCCATTTCTGTTACCGCCTGCATGTTGCGAATATGTCCGAGGTTAAGTGGCGTTTCGCGCGCCAGCAGCACCAGACGGCGGCGCTCTTTAAGCACCACGTCGGCGGCCCGGGTTAGCAGGTTATCTGTCAGGCAGTTTGCGATGGATCCCAGCGAACGCATGGAACAGGGGGCAACGAGCATGCCCATTGTTTTAAACGATCCGCTGGAAATGGCTGCGCCAAGATTACCAATAGGGTGAACCACATCTGCCAGTGCCATCACCTCATCCAACTGATAGTCCGTTTCCAGCTCACAGGTTTTTTCCGCCCCTTTTGAGATAACCAGATGGACTTCAGGATCCTGCGTACGTAAAAGCTCAAGTGCCTTTACGCCATACTGAAAACCAGAAGCACCGCTAATGCCGACAATGATGCGTTGAGATGCCGCCACATTGTTCCCCTTACTCGAAATCTGGCAGGAAGCGTTTCACATCAACCTCTTTAAACTTCGAGCGTTCAAAATGGCTTTTCAGGTGGAATGGCACCGTACAGTCAAAGAGGGTTTTGCAGGACATTCCCTGCTGCAAAATGCTCGGGCTGTAAGCCGGGATCTGCGAGGGATCGAGCGGATGGCAGCGAACCCCGGGAATCGTGACGGTATCGACATCACCCTGATATCGGGTTTGCATCGCCCACAGCACATCGTCGCTGTCGAAAATATCCACGTCTTCATCAACCAGAATCACGTGTTTCAGTTCCGGGAAGGCAGAGAATGCCAGCAGGGCTGCCTGGCGCTGACGGCCTTCATCCGCCGGGGAGAATTTTTTGAATTGCATCACCGCCAGAAGTTTACCGCCACCCGCAGAGTGAGCGAACACGTTGAGCAGCTTGCCCGGCATTGCACGGCCCACCATATCGAGGATACTGGCTTCCGTCGGGATGCCCGCCATATTGACGTGTTCTTCGCCTGGACCCACAGTGGTACGCCAGATCGGGTTGTAGCGATGGGTGACGGCTTTGACTTTGATTACCGGCAGTGCATCTTTGGCCTCGCCGGTATAGCCGGGAAATTCAGGCATCGCTTTACCGGTATTGGTGTTCTGATCTTCACGCAGACGTACGTTCGGCAGCAGTTCGCCTTCGATAACGATCTCCGCATGCGCAATGGCACGTTCGTTGATGGTTTTACACTGCACCATTTCTACAGCCTTGCCGCGCAGGGCACCGGCAACGCTCAGTTCGTCATAACCCAGCGGGGTGGTTGGCGGCTCAAAGCAGGCGGCGATTTCGATAGCAGGATCGACGCCAATACTGATCGAGATCGGCAGTGGTTTCCCGGCGGCTTCCGCTTTCATGCGGAATGCATCGATATGGCGACCCGGGGTTAACCACATCGACAGCTCGTCGCGGCTCTGTACGCAAAGGCGGTGAATGGTGATATCAGATTCGTGTGTTTCAGGATCGGAAGCGTAGCACAGACCCATTGTGATGTACGGGCCGGCATCCTCTTCGGTATTGGTTGGTGCTGGTAGCAGTTTGCGCAGGTCGAAGTTAGTGTCGCTGGCCAGATGAACCACCTGTTGGCAGACGGCATTGTCTTTGGTCAGTATTGGCGGAATAGGGTTCTGCACGGAATCTTTCAGCAGGTGGCCTAATTTTTCCGGCGCGCAGTTGAGGAAATGGCTGACGCGTTTACGCGAGCCGTTCAGGCCGATAGCCACGCTGATATCCTGGAAGCCCTTCACTTTGTTGAACATCATCACCGGGCCGTTTTTACGTGTTGGGCGCTGGCAGGTGCCGCCCGCGCCAACGTAACGGTAAACACCGGAAAGTTCGGCGTGTGGATCAACTTCAGTATCGGTTTCGACATATTCGCCGGGCAGTGTTTTTAATAATTCAATCGCCGAGCGTAAATCTGTAACGCCGCTGGTATTTTTATTTTCGCTATTTGACATAGTCTGTTCCATCGGAAAAAGGGTTTACTGTCGGTGGCTACCTTATTTTTCCAGGGAACATTAAACAAATACCGTTTTCCTGACTCAGACCAGATCAAAAAAGTACTATTTATAAAATTGTTAAATTTAGGTTTCTAATTTGATTAAAAAACCAGACTTTTCCTTTGCTGCGCTAAGTGTGATACTGAGCGCCGGGGGATCGTGGAGTAGATCTGTATGGATTTGAAAAGGTTGCGCTATTTTTGCCGCGTTATAGAGCAGGGATCCGTAAGCCAGGCCGCGAAAGTGCTGAATATGGCGCAGCCGCCATTGAGTAAACGGATCCAGGAACTGGAAGAAGAGCTACAGGTTTCACTGTTTACCCGCCAGGGAAATCGTATTGAGCCAACCGATGCCGGATATTTTCTTTATCGTAAAGCATGCGAAATATTACGTCAGGTTGAAGACACCGCCCGCGAAACGATCGCTATTGCTAATAAAGAAAAATTCAAGTTAAGAATCGGCTTAACCCATCTTTTTCAATCGTATTTCAAGCCATTATTGCTGGAGCTTTATAAGCGTCATCCCGATGCGGAGATTAATATTTCGGTAACGGATTCCAGCCATCTGGAAACCATGCTTAACGAAGGTGCGATCGATCTGGCGTTGATCCAGCGCCCCTACCGCAGTGAAGGCTTTGATTATGTCTCCTTCGATCCGGTACGGCTGGTTGCGGTGATCAGCAAACAGTGTTTGCCTGAAATGCCAGCGAGCCCATTTGATTACCAGGCGCTGGCGGCATTTCCGCTGGTGCTGCTGCACCGGGCAAAAGATGCCGGAACGTATGAGATGTTAATCGACCTGTTCCGTAAAGCGGGTGGGAATCCGCGGGTGATCATGCATATCACCCAGCCTGGTGTGATTCTGGAATGGCTGGAGTCTGGTCTCGCTGCGGCAACGCTGCTGCCGTCATCAGAGGTGGATGCAGCTAAATTAATAAACTGCCACGTAGTGGATGTTTTTCCGTCGCCGCAGGTATTTTACCCGGCTCTGGTGAAGATGCCGGCGATGCCGTATCTGCCGGAAATGATGGAAATCATTGCTCAGGGCTACCCGATGCCGCGCCATTCATCGTGAAAGTATTGGCATCCGGATTGCGGCTGTTATCATAGGTCGCCATTTATTTTAATCGAGGATCTGTTTTGCGCGCAGGACGCCTGATGAGTAACCCGTTCCGCATTGCCTTTTGCCTGGCGTTCGCTTTATTGCTGGCAGGTTGCGCCGGGAAATCCTCTTCCGGAGGCAATTATTCCGGCTCCACCTATACGGTTAAGCGGGGCGATACGCTGTACCGTATTTCACGCATTACCGGAACCAGCGTGAAAGATCTCGCCAGCATGAACGGGATCTCCCCGCCATATACCATCGAAGTGGGGCAGCGGTTGAAGGTTAATGGCTCTAAAGCCAGCGCATCCTCGGGTAAAACCAGCACGAAAACCGCTAAAGTCACGCCTTCCTCCGCCGTGCCGCAATCCTCATGGCCGCCGGTAGGGCAACGCTGCTGGCGATGGCCGACCAGCGGGAAAGTGATTATGGGTTACTCCACGTCCGACGGCGGGAATAAGGGGATTGATATTGCAGGTTCGCGCGGGCAAGCCATCTATGCTGCTGGTGCAGGGAAGGTGGTATACGTTGGTAGCCAGCTTCGTGGCTACGGTAATCTGATCATGATTAAGCACAGCGAAGATTACATTACGGCCTACGCGCACAACGATACGATGCTGGTGAATAACGGACAGAACGTGAAAGCGGGGCAGAAGATCGCCACCATGGGCAGCAGTGATGCGGATTCTGTTCGCTTGCACTTCCAGCTGCGCTACCGGGCAACGGCGATTGATCCGCTGCGTTATTTACCGCCGCAGGGCAGCCCTCCCAAATGTTAAAAATGCGCCGAACAGACGATAAATTAACCTGTTAGCGCAGGCGTATCTTGCCAGACGGTGCGTAAAGACTATAATGCGTTACGCACTTCGACGCGGGCGTAGTTCAATGGTAGAACGAGAGCTTCCCAAGCTCTATACGAGGGTTCGATTCCCTTCGCCCGCTCCAG